>JBBPBO010000003.1:55288919-55314934 GCA_037974295.1 Cicer cuneatum
AAGAACAACAACAAGATTGATGCATACCTGATATATACGAGAGGCAATGAGGATGCTTTAAGATGTTGAACTTATTAAAAATGGAGGAAGAAGGAGAATGAGGTGTGAGAGAAAATGATGAATATGAGTGTGAGGTAGAAGATAAAGATTGAGGTTAAGGTTGAAGATAATGATAGAATGAATGAGAGATTAGAGTTAAAAATTTAATAAATAAGTAGGAGCATTTTAAGTATTTTGTTTTTTAAAAAAATTGAGAGGTGCGGGTAGTAAAAATAAGGATATAGGTAACAAAATTGAAAATTATCCCACGACTCTTCTCTTTCATAATTATTTATTTTATTTTTCGTACATAATCATTTGAGGATGATTTTAACCCACGTAGCCATAGAGAGAGACAATTTGTAACTACATAAAAAATCTACATTAACTCTATTTGTCACGTTCATGACCAAAAAGAATAATAAAACTTACAAAATTTTACATAATTTAATTTGTAAGAAATGATAAAATTGTAAATAAAATAGTTTAAATAAATAATAAAATTTTAAAAAAGAAAAATTACACCAAAATTTAATGTACTTTTATATAAAGGTATAGATATTTTAAAACAATTAATTATTTAATTAAATAAAAAAGATCACCTACTCAATTAGACTCTAAAATGAAGGAGAATTCTTTCTATTTTCTTTCTTCGTTAGTATAGTTTTAAAGTGCTTCGAAATATATAAAAAATATTTAAATTTATATCAAACGTAGCATTATTATATTTATATTCACAAAATTTTAATAATAGAAAAAAATGGAGGAGATAAAAAAATGGAGATCATAACCCTTTAAAATGAGGCCATTAATTTGCTTATTAAAAAAAACTCTAAAAACGGAGCCATTTTATTTTCAAATATCCATTGTAAACCGACTGCTATGACTCAGGAGAGACCAACAATGCCCATTTTTTCGAGTATGAATATTTTGTGTGTGCCAAATAAATATACATTATTTTTTTAATAATCAAACATAAAGCTGCAAACAACTAGACAATATGTTAGAGTCACAGAAAGAGAGAGACCAGTGTTAAGAGTCACAAAAAGAGTTACATTTTCATTTTTCAAATGCTAGGGTGTTGTTGAGGGGACAAAGATATATAGAGAGATATAGACATGCTTGGGTTTCGTCTCTTTAATGGGCTCAACCCTTCTTTAAAAACATTGGGCTTGGGAAAGCCTTAAATCAAGTGCTTTAGTGGTCTTCCATTTATACAAACAGTATGCTTCACAAAATATTCAAGATAGAATGGTTATTGAAGATAAAGATGTCATATACAATATATTTTACAAAAACAAAATTCAAATTATTAAAATTGGTGGGTCTCAAATAGGGGACACAATAGATAAGACAACCTCTATGACCTAGTCTAAGCAAGTTCAAGATAAGTATGATTTTTTTATATATAGATTAAGCCAGGTCTTTTAAAAATCTTATTTAGTTAAAAAATATTTTAGTACATTAAATTGAAAAGGTCCTTTACTTATCAAACAGATCTAATATAAATAATTTTTTATTACTTTTATTACATAATTTTTTATTACATGTTAAATCATAAATTTATTAATATTTTATGTAATTTAAACATACTATCAACATCATTTTTATTAAAAATATTATTATAAAATAAAATATCTTAGATTCTTTAAAAGATCGTTTAGATATTAAAATAAAATTTAAACTAATTGACATATTGATTTTGTTTTTTTAAACAACCAATGTTATGATAATATTGTTAGTAATTTTTAGAATTATGTTGAGGGTGAGAATCGAACCACTACCTCCTTATCATTTTGCTCCTTAACTCATATGCTCCAATCTAAAAGCTACTTAGTATTCAAAATATGTTTAGATAATTTTAACTATTGTAGCATCACAATATATTTGGGATGACTCAAATACTTTTGCTAATAACAAACTCAATATGATTTATAAACTTGAGATTTAAAATAATATGTGTTTCAATTGTTTTAATTCATTTAACTCAATAATATAATAAATATTATAAATACTTAATTTATCTTTTGCATTACAATATGCATTTATCAAAGACAATATTTTACATATGAATAAATGAGGACACAATTTTTTTTAAACAAATAAAACTCAACTATATGTACATATTTTAATCTAAATAACCATACTCTAAATTAAAATAAGAAAAAAAATATTTGTATGTTCATTTAAATTTGTACAAAAAAAACATGTAAAATAAGACATAAGTTTGAAGAAAATAATTTAGTGACTCATATCATCAATAAAATTTATCTTTAATATATAAACATATACAAAATGTAAGATTAAATGAATATCTTTATAAGTAAACATTCATATCTTACGTATAAAATTTATGAGATAAATATTTATATTTATTTTTGTGCAAACTCAGTGTCACTTTGTACTTGCTACAACATTAGACGATAAAAATAAAAAGAACATAAGATGATTTAATTGTTACCATTTCTTCCTAAAAAAATAATATCTCAAAATTCTAAGCATAAGAAGAGAATTAACTTTCTCCATGGTGTATACGAATCATTACATATCATTATATTTATAAAATAAAAAAAACAAGTACACCATTATTAGGAATAGTAAAAGATATAACCACAAATAATGAATTTTTTATTACCTTTGTATGCAACTCATCAACACCACATAAATTATTAAGAACAACATTAGATATATAAAAAAATTTGTATGAATTATTCACTTCTAAAGTTTATTAAGAACAACATTAGATATATAAAAAAATTTGTATGAATTATTCACTTCTAAAGTTCAATCTATCATGTGATATTTCATATTTCACATTTTTAATTAATGTAAAATCATTTATGGAATCATTATTTTTTTAAGTTAAAATTTTATTTTTTAATTTATTTTTAGTTTAAATGAAATAATAAAGAAATTTGCACATAACTATGAGATTCCAGATTCAAATCTAAGACATTTAATTCAATTAAATGATATTGACATTTATATTTATAAAAATAAATGAAAAACAAAAATTAGGGGACATTTATTCCATCACAATTGTGATCACTAAACTTTCTATAAGTATTTTCTCACATAATTTTCTACTACAAGACCATATTTGAACATAGAAATATATATATATATATATATATATATATATATAATTCTTTTTTATATTATTTTGTTTTAAATTCTACTAAAATCAAATATAACTTATATATTTCTATCATGATTTAAAAGGTTAATTCTTCAAGAACTATACCACAAATTTTCACAAGTGATTACCAAATAAAAGTATAAATTATGCAATCTTACAAAGATGTTTTGATATATTACTAAATTCTTAGTTATTTTAGGGATTATTGAATATTAAATTTTTTAGTTCTTCATGAACTATAATATACTTTCATGTTCAATGATACATAAAAACAATTTTTTTATGCAATTCTTTATGGATGCTTAAATATTGAATTTTTAGCTGTTCTATAACTACATCACAAACAACGTCGGCTTAAAACAAAATTTTAAATGAAGTGCTTTAAAAATTAACAATAGTAAAATTAGATGCCTTTTAAATCTAATTATTTTTATAATATTAAACAACATATAACTAAATATTAAATACATTCACATGATTGAGTAATTTTTTTATTGAATTAATTAATACTAAAATTTGAGAGTGAAATTTATGCTATAAAGACTAAAAAATTAATACTAAAAATTGATAAATATTAATTAAATCACAATTATAAATTTGAAGTTCAAGACAGCGACCTTATTTGCCTCCCCTTGAGCCGACCCTGGTGAGAAATCTTTATCAATGACGATAAATAAAAATAATTCTTTGTATAATTTCTAAGAATGTTTGAATATTAAATTATTTTAAAATTCATCAAGAGTAAATAAACATGATATTTAAGAAGATGTCACTTCCTACTTCAAATTTTAAAAATCTTTGTTTGAAAGGTAATTCTCTGGACATGACTTCCTTCTAAGTATTGAAAAACATATAAATTTTTATTTTTAAATGACATTACGTTAGATATTGTTAAAAATTAGTTCTAGGTAGTTTGGTTAGTAATACTTCACAACATGATATCCGAACCATGATATACACTTTAATAACATTATTCTAATTATTATTGGAGAAAATCTCAATTAAATATATCTAAATGATTTCTTTTTATTTCAAAGGTTTCGCATATTTACTTTGTGAAGTTTTTAGTCAATTATGTTTTTTGACACTAATTGTCGAAGTACTATCTTTATCAATTAGTATCAGGCCTTCATGATATATCGATATTCATAAATAGAAGAAGTTTGTGTTGTTGTAAGTTATTTTGATAAAATTATCATAATATAAAATATTTGTTGAAATTTATTATCCACACTAAATTTAAATAGTATATTTCATTAACTGTTTAGTCATTATTGACTTTATTATATGTTTATATCATATTGTAACTATATTTTATTTGTTCTCTATATACTTCTATAACATAATAGTTTTTTTTTTTTTTTACAACTATATGATCATTAAACCTTTTAATTCTCTTTGTATTTCTATCTTATAGTAGCTAAATTTTATTTGTCAAAATTTGATATTTGACAGTCTCCTAAAATTGGAGTTCTTGATTTGATTTTTGTGAGTGCTGCTGAGAGAAATATTGTCAAAGGTGTAAAAGTATATATATCAATTATGTACCTGACTGTATCATATTTTTTAATTTTTTTCCTTTAATTAATAATAATACTTTTTTTGAATAGTATTATTTATCTAAAATTAAAAATGTTAATCAACATTTTCAAATTGTGGGTCTATTACATATTGTAAAATATTGGTTATAAGTAGTTAAGTGGGTTAGTATCGATTATAATTTAGTTAAAATTTATTTTATAAATCAATTTTTTTTATTTAATCAATTTTAAGTGATTAAATATTTTCTGAATTATTCTTTTTTTACTCTACTATATTTTTCAACGTATTTATAAAAAAAATCCTAATTTTTTCTCACCAATAAATATATATTCTAATTTAATTTATATTTTTGGCATAAATTTATCTAATTTTCATTTCACAATTATTACAATTTTGAAGATGAAAAATCTAAAAGAAAATTAGATAGTGAGTAGTCATAGTAGAGTGTAATAGAAAATAGTACTGTACTGTAGTTGAGTGAATGAAGCAACTATTACTGGCCCTCAGAAAATATAAGAGAGAGAGAGAGAATGAGTTAAAGTGGTAAACAAGAACCCCACCTTTCTTCCCACTATCTTCTCTCTTTCTTCACACTATATAGGAATTGGATTGTGTGTGAGTTTAGTAAGAGTCTCTTTCAATTTTCAGAAAAAAGAGGAGAGAAGGGTTTTCAATTTTAATAATTTTTTTTTGTTACAAAGAAGTAGAAAAATAGAAAGAAAAACAACTAGAGTTTTTGTTTCTCTTATATCTTGTTATGAATTTGCAAAAGTCATCCAAATTCCCTAACTTGGAAAAGAAAAAGTTTATCTTTGCCTACCTTTGTTTTCATTTCTTTTGGAAAAATAGTGCTTTTGCCAGATTTGTGTGCTTATTTATTAGATCTTCAATCCCTTTCCTTTCTATGACTCTAATGAAGACAGTGACACATCTCTCTCTCTCTTCACTGATTTTTTCTCCTGACCCTTCATCTCTTCTCCTTTCATTTCCTTTGCTTTCTTCTTTTACCATCTTGTTTATTTAATTTGCACTATGTTTATTATTTGATTTTAATTAACTTACTCATTTGGTCTTTTTTAGTTTATTTTTATTTATTTATTTATTTATACCCTTTTTTGTATTTACTATTGTGGTTCTCATTCTTTCAGCTGTATCATCCTTTTGTTGAAGCTTAATTTGGATTCATCATGGAATCTTTCACTTTATGAGAATATGGTAAATCTCTAATTAAGTTTAAGTTGTAGTTAATTTCGATTTAAAAGCTTGTTATTTTGGATTGTAACACATAGTTGACTTTTTAATTGATCTAAATTATGATTGTTATTTGGCATAATCATGTTCATATATTTGATATTGTTCTTGAATGGTGCATGGATAATCAAGGGCATACTATTCCTCCTTTTGGTAAAACGAGAAAATCTCAATGTTTGATCTCAAATTTTTGTAATTCTTTTGGTAGTTTTTGAGACTTAGGGTTAACTAGGGTTCTTTGTTTTTGAATGTTTTTTTGCTTCTTATTTCAGTCTATTTACATATAATTGGTCTAATTAATGTTTTGCAATTATATATGAATATTGTTTCATTTTGATTTTGTTTAGATCTAGAAATATTATAATTATTTTAATTTTACTGGAGGAAGTTTTCTTTCAATTAAATGAATTTAGAGTTAATTGGATGAATTAATATTGAAGAGTATAATAAATAATAATTAATAGGAATAGATGAAGAGAGTTTCCTTCAGTCCACTCATGGAAGAGTAAGGGGTTTGAATTACCTGCTGACTCATTCATTCAAACACAATAGATAATGAATCATATATAAATGCTATTGTGAATGTGTGAATGATTCAGGAGGTAAAGTTCTTCCTTTTCTTCTCTTTGCTTGGACTGAAGGGAGCTCCCTTTTTCTATTTTCTATTTTCTATTTATAATTTCTTAATTAGATTCATAATGAAATTTTTTGCTAACATGCCTCCATCTGAATGAATTATTATCAATTTCATCTAGCTCCATTGTTTCACTGTATGCATTTGATAAACTCATTGTTGATCCTATTAATGATTATGTTTGTAATTTGATTGCATTCCCATAAAATTTGGGATTTCTATAGGTGGAGTCACACTACATTATACATACAATCAACTACATTTGAAAATAGTCTAATTTGTATCAATCAGATCCTAAATTTGTGTAACGTTACATAGAGAAAACATTATTCCTTGAGTGTGTGATATTTAGATGTGATTATTTTGTTGATTAGAAGTATGAATGAGAGCATTGATTGTGGTGTTGTGTGTTGTGTGTTGTGTGTTGTGCATGCAATGTGTGTGTGTGTGTATGTGTCGGTTACTTTATTCCAAAACAGCGAATAAAAACAGACTTTGGGCAGATAAATAAATATACAGAACAACAAGTACTTGTTCCCTTCCCACGCACGCTTTTCTTCGCTTCTCATTCCTATTTTTCTTCTGTCATTTTCATCAGGTACCCATTTTTCACCAATGTGTAATGGGTAATACTACTATCCCCCTTCTCTCACTCTTTCACCTATTTAACATCCAAAATTAAATACGCACCTCTATTTCATACTCAAAATTTGGGATGCTTATTGAATGATCACTATTAAAGCATACTCTCTCTTTCCCTATTTGTGGGCTCAATAAATAGATTCTATTAAAATAAGTGATATTAGTTCCCATAACCTAGCCACCCTAATTTCCTATTTCTCTTTTCTTTTTCTGCTTTATCCACCGCGGAGATGGGTGGTTTAGGAAACCAATTATCTATATCGTTTTTATGATTTATACATATATATTTATTTTTGTTTTGTTTTTTTTCTTTTTCATGATTTCGGCTTCTTAGTGATTTTTTTCTTTTCTTTTTGGTGTTACATTATTTTGATTTTTTGTTTTGTTTTGATGTTCGTTTGATGTAAATTAACGTATAGTTGTTTTCATGGAGAGCAAATTCAATTAATGAATTTGACAGCAACAATGTTATACATATGGAGACATGAATATATCAAACACTTCAATTTGTTGTTATACTTGTAGCCGTTGCCATATTAGTATGAATTTTGTTGTTTTATGTTATTAACTTGATACTATAAATTTGTTCGTATATTCATCGCTTGAGTTACTCTAAATTTGTATAATCTTAATTGATATACTTTATCTAATTCAGTCAATGATTTTTTTTTTGTAATTAAAAAGGGTTTAAAAAAATGATGTAACGATATAGAATTATTAGTCGGACTTATTTGATAACTTCAAAAAAAAAATATGGGATTAAAAACTAAATACTTATTAAAATGTATCATTAAAAATTTATGAAATGATAAATTATTATTAAAGACTTGTATAGCTCTTTGAATTATTTGAGGATGTTTTGGTGCATCTTCCTTTTGATCATATTCCTCATCGTCATTCCTAGTTATTGGTGATGTATGCAACTCAAATCTTTAATAATTTGTGTGTGGATTAAAGCTACTCTCACCTGTCTCCATGTAAATTTTGAGCCATAGGATTTTACATGTAATCAAAAACAACATAAACTGACTCAAGAGTTGTGGAATGAGTCTTAAACAAATAATAAAAATCTCACATTCTATTCAGTGATCAACGGTTTGTATTTTAGGCATTGACGGAACATAATATGGAGTTGACATTTCTACAGGGGTATGTACATGTACTGATGGTGGAGGGTTTGTAAATGCGATGGTGGTGGACCATAATATGTAATGTATGGTTCGATATGTAGGTGAGGCGATTATGAAGACAGTTTTGCGAGTTGGTGCATGGTTTGTTCTTGCGGGGATGCTTGGCGGGTTGAGTGGATGCAAAGATATGTTGGTGGATGCAAATGGTTTGTTATATATGATTATTGGACGCTTATACTTAATATGTACAAGATGAAAACGGTAATAAAAGTCTACAACAAAATATTCAAACCTATTTCCAACAAACAATATTGACTCATATAAAGATGTTATGGGGTGTGTCACAATTATCAAATACAGAAAGTTAAACAATGTCATCCAAAAAGTAAGTGCATTAGAACATAAATCAATACCTTATATAGAGTATTGAGAAATTGCAAATTATATCAAGTCCTTGATCATAATAGAAAACATTGTCTAAACACTTTTAACACATCTACTCAATTTATGTATTTTGTTGGATTTTATTAATAGAATTTAATTTATTTTTATTATTTTTAATGTATCATTCTATTATATTTTCAATTAATTAAAAATAAAAAAATAAATTAATGCATAGTCGCATCCTCACAAAGGTAAAAAAACAATTTGTTCACATAGTTGTATGTCTAAGTTGCGATAAATTAAAAGTAAAATAATTCAGAGTAATTTAGTACATAAATTATAAAGTAGAGTGTTTTGAGAAAAAAATCCCTATTGTGGACATGTTTTGTCGCATAAAAATAGCACCTTTTTCCTCATTTTACATAATCGATCTCATCATCTTCTGGAATCTGAACAATTTTGCGGTGGCTATGAATTAAATATTTAGCCACGCAATTGGAACCGGAAACTATGCCTTTTCGTGTACCAATAAACTATAGAGGTTGGAAACTTGGAGCTATAACTTTCTACACTTTTTGTTTGACATTCGTGAGCTTTATCATTCCCCCAATTTTCCTTTTAAATCTCTTTGAACGAAACTATTTGAAATAGAGTATTTAATAGAATAACCAATTTGATTTTTTCACATATATAAAAAAGAAAATAATTTTCTATTAAATTATTTTTATACCATTATAATAAATAAAAAATAAAAGATATTGAATTGAGAAAAATGCATGTAATATTAATAAAATAGTACAATTTTTTTAAAAATTAATATTGTATTAAAAATTGAATTAGTTATTTAATTTGATATAATTTTTCTTATAAATAGATCATTCGTGAGTTTTGAGTGAGTAGACAAATTGGTATATTAAATTTGAAGCATCCATTAAATTAGTCATTGAATTATTATGCAATTATATATCTGAAATTGTAAAATATCAATTAAAATGGTCTTAATAAACTTTTATTGTTCGATATTTTGATGTGGCATTGTAAGTGCATATGTGACTTATCAACATTGATCTTGCATTAATGTAATATTCTCGAGAACAAATTTCCCAATGAAATTTTGTTATCTCAAAAACACATTTGTGAGTAATTGTAATTATGCATGTACTAATTATTGATAAATTAGTCTATGAAATATTTAAATCTCTTAAGAAAATGAATTGATATTATGATAACATTAATATAAAATCAATACAATGAGTCATATATTCAACAAACATGTCACATCATAGTCTCTAATAAAAAATATTTAAAAATAAAATATTTTAAATGATATTTTATAATTTCAAAGATATATTTATCAATTGATAAAATTTAGATATTAATTTGACTAACACTTACAATTCTATAGACGAATTTATCTATTTACTCATCTTTTATCTTATGGGAGTATTTAAATTTATTTAATTTTTTTTGAAAACCCAAAATTGTGTTCAAGATAATAATCCAAAATATGCTAGAAAAAAAAATGGTGGTCTCTCTCTCAAAAATAAAAATCTAGTTCTTTCTTCTTCTTCATCTATTAAAAGGGTAATTTAGGGCATTTTTTGTTCTCGAATCACCCTTTTTTTATTATTTTATTATCTCTTTCGTTTAATTAATAAAATTAAAAAAACTAATATAATCTATTAAAAAATTAAATTCAAATAAATAAATTTACTAAGTATTCAGTACCAACATTTATTATAAATTTATTTTTAATTATATTTTATCTCAAAAAAGTATATTTATTTTCGTGGTGTGAAAATTGATGTAAAGGTGACGATTCAAGATGTAAAAATATTTTAATTAATGATTTCAATTCTTTAAATTGATATCTCAAATATTTAAATTTTCAAAATGAAATATATATATATATATATATATATATATCAGAAACACGTAGGAAGATGAACGATTGTTACAATAAATTTGAAAAGTCTCTAAAAAATTTATCAATTTAACAAAGAAAACAATTTAACAATTTAAAAGGAAGAGTTTAGAAAACAATCTAACAAGAACTTTTACAATAACGTATTTGTTACAAATAGTGATTACATCACATGTAATAAGTAATAAATAGAGTCTCTACAATTAAAATGTAACATGGTTTCAACACAGACATTGTAATATTGCTACATCAGTCTACAATTAAAATTAAAATGTAACATGGTTTCACCACATTGTAATATTGCTACATCAGTTATTAATGTCATTCAAAATTTAGTGTCATATTTATCGGGAAAATAAATATTTAAAAAATAAGAGGATCAAATTTTTCACGAACCTTTAACCAATGTACTTTGCAGCTTGCACTGTTTATCCACCATAATTTATGAACTCAGATACTATAAGATCATATCATAACTATATATGAATATTTTTATTTTATTTTTTTATCTTATTTGAGAAAAGTCAAAATCTTAAATATATTAATATAACAAAAATAAAATTTAAATATGATGTCATAAAGTTAAATTATTTAAAGTTTTACCTTAAATCTATAAAAAAATTACTTATTGAACTATTAATTTTTTAATCTATTTAAAATTAACTACTTATTTAAAAAATATTAAAATGATTAAATATTCCAATTAATTTGTTTTAAAGAGTTTTTTTTAAGGTCTAACTAAAGCCTTATAAAAAGTAGCCATACCTAATCTATTTTTATTTCTAAAAGTAGATCAAGTGAGGGTTTTGAAGGTTTTAAACAATTCTCGAAGCTTCCCTATTTTTTATTAATGTTTTGGTTGAATTAGTACTTAAAACAATTATATATCTTAATTTAGTAATAATATTTTATATAAATGTTTAGAAACTTCCCTATTTATATGAACCTTAATTTTTAATAAAAATATTGATAATCCAAATCAAAGAAAAATAATCGAATGTGAAAAATGAAATTAAAAAAAAAAACTATTCAGATAAAAATTTCATGAGTTTTACTATCGAGTTTATCGATTTTACTGCGAGTCTAGTTGAGTCAAATCAGCTTCATTTTTAGTTTATTAAAATTCGAGTTTGCATGCAATTTAGTTAACATGCATTTGATCAATTTGAAAAATTGAAATAATAAATATTTTTTTTTTGTCAAAATGAATTAGTGTTGGATCATCTTATTGATGAAATCAAAATTGTTTTAAAAGCTGGTCCAAAGATTTTGTCTTCTAGTTAAATCAATGGTGCGAACATATCCCCTCAATTGTCTCAATTCTAATGCTCTTTAAATGTAAATTGGGCTTCTTCTGTTGGTTTTTTATGTGATTTTCTATGTCTGGGTACAAATAAAAAAAATGGAGTTTGGGTGAGAGTCAAATCGAAATTAATACTCGTGGAACTGTATAAGTATACTTAAATTTAAGTTTACATCCAAATAAACTCAAAATTGATACTTAGCTCATAGAATCATACAATGCCACAACTTAATTTTTCTATAATGTTGAATGAATGTATGTAATAAATTTATAATTTTTCTACATTTATTCAACAACTTATTGTTCCTCTATCTCTTTTATTATCACATCATTAGTTTATCAAATCAACTATCTTTATCTCTTTCTCTTTCAAAGTATATATTTTTTTCATGTATAAATGCAATATATTACTATCTTAATAGAGGACATTAAAATCACTATAATATATCAAATTCACAGTAGTAAATTATTTGTGAGACCAAACTACCATCCAAATACAATGTTATAAAGATGAAATGCAGAAAAATATGGGAATATGAAACCGTACACTTCATTGCTGATTTACCATCATCATTTGAATACACAAACCATTACGGTGGTAATTGATAATGTAAATTAGAGTTTTTTAATTGTTTAATAAGTGTTTATTTTCTATATATATATTTCAAAAGAAGCATGATATTAAATATTATATGGAGTATATGTTTGCATGTGTGCAACTGAACTAAAACTAGGCCTGCCACTGGAGGATTTCAAAATGAAAGTACAATGAAACTCGATCTATCACCTTTTACCTATTTATTTATACACAATATATTTCGATAAATGAACATGTGATTGGACCTTGTTTTTGTATACTCATTAAATTATATAAAGTTGTCATAGATCTCAAAGAGTTCATTTTTGTCTATTTATTAGAATTAGAATCCGTCATATATATTTTTAAAATTTATGTTGTTCAATGTTGATATCACTCTAATTCAGGACCACTCATCCTTCATGTTGGTTTAGTTCTAAATTTTATAATCAACTGTGTGGCACGTGTTATAATACCATTGCAAAATCATTTGCTGTGAACATTTCAGCTCTTTTAATGTTAAATTAATTAATACACAAATGGCAAGTACAGCTTGTGTATGTGTGAAGCTTCTCGTGTCCCACATGTTATAACTTCCCCGTGTCTCTTAAATTTGATTCTTTTAATTTTAATCTAAGGTATATTAAGAAATAATATATTTAGGTAACTTTAGTTTTTTTTACTACTTATTCATTAAATAAAAATAAAATTTATTAAATACATATTTTTTAGTTTTTAAAAGTACAAAAGAAAAAATATTATTAATTATATCTTAGTTTTTTAAAAGAATCAAAGTTTTGAGAAAAAATAAAATAAATGACTAAAGATTTGGGACGGAGGAATTAGTTACACGTAGAATTGAGATATGAAATGAAAATGTGTTTATAAATAAGACACATCCATTAGTATAGTCTTAATAACTCGATAGCAATGATGTGATAATAAGTGATTCTGCACATCTTGAATATAGTTGATAAATACATGAATTATTGTATATTCACATGTATACATGGATTGTATGATGCATGCATGTTGGATTCTTGGTAGACGATGAAACAATGCATCATATAGTATTCAATCTCAACCATTAAAATGATTTTATTATTGTATTATCTGAGTTGTTTGATTTTAAATTAACGTACGGTCGAGAATATTTAGTGTGTACATGCTTATTGATTCTACAAAAGTGAGTCTAGGTCAATGAAACAAATGAATGCAAGTGGGTGTGTGCTGGAATGGTCTCAGAAATTATGCTTTTGCAATCACTAAGATTCATCTGAGAAAGCTGAATTTGAAAGGCCAATGAATAAAAGATTGGTTTCTATGTGTGGTGTTGCATTCTACAGGGCTAACACCTTATGGAACAAGGACAAAGAAAAGTAAGCATTAATAGAATAATATTTTAGAGCAACAAAATAGCTTAAAAAAAGAAGGTCATTGTGGAGGACACTGCAGCATGTGCCTTTGACAGTAGTAGTGGTTTTTTCTTGCTGCTATCATTCATGGCCCTGTTAATTAAGGATTGATAACTGTTAGATCAGAAAATGACACTGTATATGGTCTCAATGTAACTTCTCTAGTTCGATCTACCTCTCTGGAGTCATTCTTCAGGTGTATGTTTTGTCCTTTAGTCAAGTCTATAAGATTATCGACTAATCATTATTTTAACCTTTCAAATTATATATACCAACCATTTTTTATAGTTTAAGAAAAAAATATTCATTATTTTAAAATAGATCTAAATGATAAAATTTAAAAATTTGGTGGTTTAAATTTAAAATATAAGTGTTTTTCTGAATTCACATGTTTTCTCTCCCACCATTTCATATAGTTTTAATGAATAGATAAAATACTCCTTAACTTAATTTTAAATTATAATTTAGTTTTTTTTTTCTTCTCGAGTTGGTCTTTTATTTAATTTTAAATAAATATTTAATTTTTTATATTTTAAAATATTAACAATATTATATTTTTTCAATAAAAATATGAATTTATTTAAATATTTGAGTTATGAAATATGAATTTTTTAAAAATTTGGTAATAAATTTTATAGGTTTTATTTGAAAATTTTGATAAATTTTTATAAAAAAATAATAACATTGTTAATATTTCAATACATAAAAGATGAAATCGCTGTATAAATTTAAATTAATGACAAAATAAAAAAGAATTAAAAAATCTGCAAAAGTTATTTTAGTTTTGATAATAATATCAGCGTATCGAATTTTTTGAAGATTTGTTAGTGTCCGTGAATCTAACATGGCCCTGGTTCTCGTTTTCCTCAATGTAACTTGGAGGATGGTGACATGACTCTTAGTCCAAGTGCAGTACACTGTGGTCCAGTCCAGGTTAATGTGCAGTGATACGTTAAAGGATATAGTAATTATGCATTTCAAGAGTGCTTGTTTTTTTTTTTTTAGTTAATATATTAAATTCAACATTTTTATTTGGATATGTACTTCCACCAATGCAAATACAAGTATGGACGCTATGTATCATATGCATTCATTAGGACACAGCCTTAAGGATCCCATATTTCTCCCCCAAAATTACCTACCCATTTTCTTCCTCTTCCTCTTTAAATAAAATTGATGTTATTCATTTAAATTGAGTTAAAGAAAGTTACAAATTTAATAAAAAAATATTAAATATTTTGTTTTGAATTCAAATTTAATACTTCACTATTGTACAGGTAAATTTTATGTTAATACTTTTAACGGTGGTGTAGAGAAATAAAAATAATAAGAGGGATTGATTCATTTCAGACAGCAAAAATAATGATTTTGATTCATATAAGGTTCATAGCTTCTGATTTCTTCTCCATTGATGCTGAGGTGGAATTCACTAGTAGTAGACTTTCTGTCTGGTGTGCAACCAAAACTCTCAAACACATGATTCTTTTAATTGGTTCTTGTTCCTAAGATTATCCACCAATTAAAACTCACCAGCTTTTATTCTGGAAACCAAACTAAAATAATCAGGGGGAAAAAGCTATGTTTTAATTAACAATTAGTAGTAGTAGTAGGAATAAAACATGAATATTCAGTCCCTGGTTAAATGTGACAGATAATTATTTTCCCTGTTATACTTATGTTTAACATATATTCCAAATCATGCTTAATTTGTCTTTTTGCTGCAGCTAGCATTGTGCACTTTTGTCATTTGATCATTTCATTACTTGGGCTTAGGAAATGGGCCTTTAGAGTCCACCTGATCAAAGATGCACGGGCTTACAAGTCAGTGGAACCAAAAGTAATTGGAAAGGGAAAAACTTTCAACACCCCCTATATATAAGTTTGGATGTACTGCTCCGAAAAATTTATAAATTTTGTTCACTCTAAAAATATATTTGTAGACAATTTAAATCGTATGAAAATATACTTTAAAAATTAAATATAAGATTTTTTTGAAGCGTGAGACGTAAAAAATGGTAATTTGATTTAGGGGTTATGAACTATTTACTTTTTGAATCGAAATCAGGTTTTATTCGTAAAGACGAGGGAGTCGTGAACTATTACTTCTAAAAAGTAACATCAACTATCGTAAGAATTTTCAATAATTTTTAAGTATTTATCTATAGTAGACTATTTATGAAAGTGGTTCATTGTATAACTCACTATTTTGTTTTTATCTATGAACTCAACATGGTGCAAGCTGCTTCAAGGATGATGATAGTGACATATAATGTCCAACCAGTTCACTAAATCACAAAAACCAAACACTTTTTGGCTCTATCTATATAAAACTACCACTCTAAGTGGATCAAAATTTCCATCCAACAGCCTATTAATTAAAAGGGTAATATAAGCAAGATAAAAAAAACAAACTTAATTGTTTTATCCAACCAAACAACAATTAATCCAACAGAAACAATCTCAAAATCTGGCTACACAAAAGCAAGCAAATAAAAGAGTACTCTAAAGTCCAGAAATGTAAACTAAAAGTTCAAAGTAACAAAATCCAATAGTCTTTTTCATTATTCAATAAAAACCAAACCTAGAGTTTAAGATCCAAGTTTAGCTCCTCTTCATCATCACCATCTTGATATATATCTTTCCCTTTCATATTTCCTCTCATTACATTGTTGCTTGAGCTTGAAGGAAACACTTGAAAAGCAGAACCTGATGATGATGACATGAACTGTTGTAGCATAGGAAATGGTCCCATTGGACTCACTTGACCAACCTTCACTGCCATATTACTATAATCATTTATAGGAAAACCACTAAGGTTCTGTTTGGCTTGATATAAACTTAGTTCATTAGTTTGGTTGAAGTGAATTGTTGATGGAATCACCAATTCTTGAAAGTAACCATCAAGATTTGATTTTGAGTTTGTTCTTTCCCTAACACTGTTTAAACCATACAAAGAAATGTTTGGATTATTAGCCCTTGTTGCAAAATTTGCATCTTGGGAAGGAAAAACTCTCATTTGGCTTGAACTTGCACCAACACCATCTTTTGAACTTGAAGCAACATGTTTGTCCACAAATTGTGGTATCATAGAAGATGTGTTGTTCTGTCTAACACTACCACCTAATTGCACGACTCGATTTTCGGGTTCAAAAGGCCAATGCTGAAAAGACACGTTGGTATTTGACAAAACCATATTACACCTGGAGGGACTCTTCCAAGTGTTAACGGTTTCAGATAAGTTATTAGGATTTTGGATATTACTATTCGTGTTACTTTCTCTTCTGTGAAGATAGCTTGAAAGAGAAGTAACACGAGCGATATTGTTTTCTTGTCTAGGAAGATTACTTCCTGGTGCATGTTGATTAGGTTGAGTGTCGGAAACATTGTAACAGATGTTCGGCAATGAACCTCCGAAACGAATCATCAAACTTTTTTCATTTTCAAGTCTTGTGGCTGCCTCTGCTATAGATGGTGCAACTACAGCTTGATGAGTGACCCATGGTTGTGAGATATTTGGAATGATGTTTGTTGTTGGACTTTCAATACTGTTTTCTGTAACAAGTAATTGGATGGAAAAACACAATTAGGTGCTTTAAATTATTTAAACATATATCACTCCTAAAAAAAGTATAACTACAGATGAAATCTAAAGAACAAAAAAATGAAATTGATATCTGATTTTGACTTCTCTAAGACCTTAGTTTCCTTGAATACATTGAGTTCAAACATTGTGAATAAAAAAATTATAGTGGTATATACTTTTAGAAATTAAAACATCTCATATCAATATTTTTATTTTTTATGTCCAGAAATTTGAATGAGAGATCAAAATTAAAATATTTTAAAATGTGGAAATCAATTATAAAAATAAGCAAAATTACAATTTTTTTTAATATGCAGTTATGCTCTAAATATTTAACATAATCATTATGTTCTGTTCTGTCCTGCTATATCCTATATATACAGACTGCTACCTTTATTTTGCTTTAAATTATTTCAATGATAATTCAAAAATAACAAATTGTTATCAACAAGGAATTGGTACCATTAATCCTCCTCCCATTAATTATAGGATAAAATAAGCTTTAATTTTTATAAAAATTTTACTATTTTTTTAAGTTTATATAAAACATTTCGTTAATATTTAGTTCCTTAAAATTTTTTGTTTTTATTTTTGGTCTCTGGTTTTAAATGAACTCTTGTTATTTTTTAAAAATTTTGAATGATTTTTTAAATAAATATTTAGGGTATGTTTAACAACTTCCTTACAAAAATGTAGAATTTTTTACAAATAATTAATTAAATATAAATTTTTAATATTTTAAGTGTATAAAATTCATATTTAATTTATCGTTTATTAAAAAATTCTAAAATTTTTGTGCAAATTTTTTTTTACAAGCTCTAAATATTACTGAAAAAAATATTCAAAAATTCGATGAATACACAAGTGTTAGTTTTAAAATTAGAAACAAAAAATAAAAATAGAAAATTTTAGAATACTAAAAATTGACATATTTTTTATAAAAATTATAAACAAAATAAGAATATAAATACTTATTTAACCCTTAGTTATATGCAATAACTTTATCTAGAAGAAAATAAAAACCATTTGTTCTTTTTTTACCAAGCAATTTTGTTATTATCAATTCAATTCAAATGAGAAATCATGAGAAATATTATTTATTACACGATGACAAATAGATATAACTATAGAAATTATTTTTCATAGTGTGTCGGTATTAATTTTTGTACACGTTTTAGACAAATTACAACCATTAATTTGCATTATTTTTAAAATAGTTATAATTAAAGTTAAATATTTTTAATGATCTAATATCTATTGGTTTAAAAACTTTTACACCAAAAATATATACAAAATAAATCATCCATAACTATATATGAAGTTTAATTAAATGAAGATTAAAGTTCTTAATTAATTACCAGGAATTATGTGACGAAACCTTGCATGCCCTATGTTTTTAGGTTGTCCAACTTGAGGGATTCTAATTGGGGCTGATATTGGTGTCTTTGTGGACAAAGATTCCAAATTAAAACGTTGAAGCCCAGCAACACTTATATCTTCAAAAACCGTTATTGCAAGATTTTGTATAGCTTCAGCCTGAAAATATTTATGTTGAACAAAATAATATAATAAAGATTAATTTTTATACACTATCATTATAGAATGTTTTACATTGTTTTTTGATAAATCATAACTACTAATATATATGACTTTAAAAATAATTATGTTTAAAGTCAAATATTTTCAATGATCATATCGTTATGATTTGTCTAACACCGTAAAACATTTACATTGACAATGTATATAAATTAAATTCCTTAGTAAATTATGAATTCAACTCATCTAAATTAGAGAATAAAATGAGTAATATCAATAAATTAATGATTGATATTTAATGCACTTACATAACTAATCATGTATGATTATAATATTAATAATTGATTTATTAATATTATTAATGTTTAATATTGAAGAACCAAAATCCGTAGACTATAATTCTCAAAATAAGGCTTGCTATTTATTTGGTCATACCACTTGGTAAGGTCTTGAGTATGGGTGATGAACACTCAAAGCATTGAAGCAGAGTAGATACACATCAAACTACACATCATTGAAAGAAATGAAGATTCAGTTGAAAGTGTTTTACAAATCAATATTAATGTAATTGGTGTGAGACATATATGATACATGCATGCATATTAATTAGAAGAAAGGTCTCACTAATATACAAAGGCTTAAAATATATAAAAAAGTCCCTCCAAATAAACGTCACTTTAATTTTAGTTTATGGAAAAAACTTCTAATTTTGACCTTTAAATTTCAAAACACTATTAATTTGATCAGTCGTTTGATTTTTTATTTATTTATAAAGTTGACATAAATTGAAAATTTGTCACGAGTGATAAGACATAACTTATGTTGACTCATCAACTAAATTTCTAATTATGTAATTAACTTCATTAATCTATTTTTAATTATTATTGAAAATGAAGAGAGAAAAATGCATGACCCTCAAATTTAATACAAAACCCAGAACAAACATACTCAAAAATCTGCTTGTTCTATAATTACATCACCAAAAACAAAAGGAAAATAAAAATATTTCATGAATAAAAGGAAATGAATTAGAGGCAATTTTTCATTCAGGCTTTGCTCCACTCAACTCTACATTGTTCCACCCATACATAATAGTTCAAAGTTAGACTTAGTTCAGAGCGTTGACTTTTTCTGAGGATGCATAATAGTTCATAGTTAGATGTTTGATGAGATTATCAGAGACAGAGACAGAAGAATTCTTGTTACGCTTGGCAGAATTAGAGACAGAAAAATTCTTGTTACGCTTGTTTATCAGAGGGACATAATCTAGTTGGGTTTATTAGAGGCAGAGGAAGTCAGACGCTTGCTTCATCTCTAGAGGCAATTTATCAGAGACAACTGGTTAGAGGTAGTTTGTGCAAAAGCTTGCTGGCTTCATCTGAGGTAGACTTAGCAGAGTCTCGCCTGCTTCATCAGAGGCAGAGGCCGACTTAGCAGAGTCTAGTTTTCCTTATTAGAGGCAAACTTAGCAGAGTCAGGTTTGCTTCATCACAAGCAGACGTAGCAGAGGCAATTTGAGCAGAACTATATCATGGGCATAATCAGTTGTGGCAGTGTACTTCTTGAACCATCAGAGGCAGTATAACAGAGGCGTTTTTTCACCAGTTTTGGAATGCATAACTTACCAAATCTTTTTGACAAATCATTAGAGGATATATCCTAATATTTTGCATAATATTTTTAGTCTTGGAACTGCATACTTAATTAAAACATTAGGGCCTTAAATTGTTCCCACAAACCGATTTTGTTAACATCAAAACAAGTAGGGTCTTAGTACTTGAAACCAATTTTGTTCTAACATGGCTAAGTATGTCATCCAAGAGCTCTATAGCTACGTGATGTATTTAGAGCAACTACCTAAATTCATTTGTGATAAGGTGGATATGAGGTGCATGAATTTTTTGTGAGAACAAAGCTTGCACGACTAAAGCTAATTGGGACCTTTGTTATAAACCTATTGACTTGTGGACCTTTGGGATTCACAAAAAGTATAAATGTGGTTATGCTATTATGCCTAAAATTCAATGTGCTCGTGCAAGTTCAAATTTATGTGGGCTATGTGATTTTTGGAATGTGTTCATTGATTATGTGGGTTGAAGGCTTGGTAATGGAATGCTAACTAGTTTCTGGACTGACTTTTAGATTCATTGCGGGGTTCGACTGGTAGATGAGACTAGCGTTCTTGTGCCTATTGGCAAAATGGGCAAGAGTGTGAGGCAATATGTTAGTGTTGCAGTGATTGAGCGGTACAAGTTGTGGCCAATTTTTTTACCGTATAAGCCTTATATGGATTCAAGAGATGACTTGTTGATTTGGACTAGGGAACCTGATGGGAAATTTTTCTACCAGCTTTGCTTATGATGCTATCAAAGGATTCAATCATAGGAACGTGATTCATATCTTTAGTCGTGTTTGGAGGTGGAAAGAGCCAAAGAGGCTTATGTGCTTCTTGTGGAAACTACATAGGGGGTGTTTGCGAACATATGAAGAACGACGATGTTGTTGCTTGAGCCAAGATATGAGTTATCCTATGTGTGGTGTATCTAGAGAGAATTAGTTAATGCTTTCAGAGAGATTGTGCTCTTACCTATGAGGTTTGACTAGTGTTGGCAAGTAATACTCCCCCCTCTCTTTTTTGGACTATTGACTTTCGTTTTTGCTTGTGTTAAATCTACATAAACCTTTTGGTGAAGAGGTTGGGAATTGTAATGTCCATTTCATAGCAGGATTGGAGAACATTTGGAGGACTCGAAATCATTTTATATTCTTAAATTTGGTGACTACTAGTGGTAGGATTGTCTCTGCAACAAGATGACAACATGGAGCCATTAGCGCCAGCTTGGATATGAATAATAGGATTGGAAGTATCAATAAGGCCAATGATCTTTCTCTTGGAATTTCATGAGAAACATCGACTGATGAGTGGATGTTTCTCAAATATAATGGTGTTGTCTCTCATCTTGATAGTAAAGTTGGTTGTGTGGTCTGTGACCACAATGGAGCTTTCACTTTTGATTTTTCCTCGCATATTGGTACATGTTCTATTATCTATGGAGAGCTTTGAACTTTCTTAAAAGGAGTTGAATATGCTATTTGGAGGGGATTGGATAACTTAAAGATTGAGTCAGACTCGAATGTAGCAGTGAAGTTGATTATAAATGATTTCTCTTTAGTGCACCTAGATTTCAATTAGGTTTCTCATATCTTTTACACTTTGAGCAGTTTGAATAAGTTTTTAGTTAGACATATTAATCGTGAGGCGAATCAATCAGTAAACTATTTCACTACATTTGGTCTTTCTATGATTAATGAAGATAGACTATTTAGTTTAATTCCTAATTTTGCTTCTTTAATCATGTTGGTTGATAATGGCATGGCTGCCTTTCCTCTAGGCTTTTAGTTTTTGTTCTTTCTTTTCACGAGAGCTTGCCCCCTCTTACTAGTAAAAAAATATAGGCTAAATAGTACCCGTGGTTCCTTGACATAATTTCAGTTAACGTTTTAGTTCTTTATTTTATTTTCCCGATTTGATCATTTATTTTAATTTTAAGTGACAATTTGATCTTTTATGTTTTAAAATGTCAACAATATTATCCTTTTTTTTTACAATAAATTAAAAAATTCATCAAAATTTTCAACCAAAACCCATAAAATTAATTATATTCTTTAATATAATACAAATTTTATCAAATTCGTAACTCAAATCTTCAAATAAACTCATATTTTCATTTTTTATTTGATGTTGTTAGAGATGGAATTTTAAAAATCAAATAAAGAATAAAAATATGAGTTTATTTGAATATTTGAGTTACGAATTTGATAAAATTTGTATTATATTAAAGAATATAATTAATTTTATGGGTTTTGGTTGAAAATTTTGATGAATTTTTTGAATTTTTGTAAAAAAAAAAAGGATAATATTGTTAACATTTTAAAACATAAAAGATTAAATTGTCACTTAAAATTAAAATAAAGGACCAAATCAAAAAAAAGAAGATAAATGACTAAAACATTAACTGAAATTAAATTAAGGGCTATTTAGCCAAAAATATATTTAAAGTTGTTCTTTATATAATATTGAGGTTGTTTTTTTTATACGTATAATATAAATCTTACGGTTGGAATTCCCTAGATTCATATAGTTGGATCATTTGTTCAATCAAGATTAATTGACTTAAATACAAATTTGGTATTTTTAATTATTAAAATGCACAATGCTATCCATAAAACAAAAATGAACAATACTATATACTAAACCATTCATCATGTAAGATAGAAAAGTAATGGAATTGCAAATATGATATTAATTAACCTTAAAATCTTCCACACTTATGTAAAGTTCCTTATTGATTTTGGCCCTTATTGTTCCAAAATCCAATGGTGTCTTGGCAATCCTGTGATAATCCTCTATCTCCTGTCCCAAAAAAAAAATCCTTTACCTTTAAAAAATTATTCTAACATTAGCAAAACTTAATAATCAAAGAACAAGAAATAACAAAAGGCAACAACTTACATTAGGATTAATAACAGGCTTAGCAAAGAACTCTTCCGGGTCATTCCTACATGTTTAAATTACCAAATACTATAATTATATTTTTGTAAAAAATCTTATAAGAAAAAGTAATTGATATAGCAGTGACCTAAAGATAATTAAATAATCATATATTGATATAATTTTCACCTTTGTAGGACATCAAGGACAGATTCAAGTATGTGCTTTTCGGGCAGAACATAAAGAGATGATACTGCATGATACAATAGATAGAACTTCTCTACATTAGTGATCACTACATTGATTAGTCACCAATAACATTGTCAACAAAAAGTAATTGTATGTTGGTTCAGAGTGATATAATTCGATTTCGAATGAATTATTTTTTTTTGAAAAAGTAATTATAATTAAATGTGAATTAAATATACCTAAAATGTTTTATGTTTGAATATATTTATATAAAAAAGTTTTACTTAGCCTCAATAAATTTTAAAGACAAAAGTTATAAATTTTAATTTCAATTTAAAATCAATTATACATTAGAACAATCAAACATTTCAAAATATATTTAAATTTTTAGAATCAATATTCACACTTACCATTTGATTGTGAAGAACTTCCACTCTCAGTGTAGTTTTGTCCAACCTGTGTGGGCTTTAGGATATGGAAATAATGTCAATAAACAAATAAATACAAAGAGCATATGTTTATGTTTATGTTTATGTTTATTATTCAATGTTAAATAAGATGTGAGACTCCAAGCTTGTCATGAGAAGGGTGCAACCGTAGTACTAATATTTCAGCTTAATATTAACAATCTTATTTGAGCTCATATATATTTCTTCACTTTTGTTAAATAGTAAAGAAAAATAATTTTGAACTAATAAGAACAAATCACCATTTTATCCTTCCAACAATTTATCTTTTAAATTTACAAAATAGCAAATTAGTTCAAAATATCAATCAATTTAGTCTTTTTTGGATAATCTTGATAAATTAGTTGGCAAAAATATTGGTGGCACATGCCCATATCTTGTTTACAAAGAGTTTGATTCTTTTATAATGGATTAAAGTACTTTCAATATTATATTTCCCTTATTACAAAAAAAAATAACAAGCTCTAAATATATAAGTGGAAACATATTCCAACTCAACATATCATAAAAAATATGCCAACTTAGACAAGATATGAGTTAATTGATAATCTTCAGTTTAGTTGTGTAATGGTTTCGTCCAACTCTATCAAGAAACGAGTTCATCTATAAAGACTTTTTGTATTTTAACAATATAATTTTTTAATATAATTCAAAAGTCGGACGGAGCAATTACACTACTAAAATATTATATTATGAATTATATAAGTTGTTTACCGAACAAAAAGTATTCAAAAAAAAGATTTTTTTAATTTTTTATTTATATTTTCTTGGTAATAAATCTTTAAAAAAATTATTTAAATAAATAGTAAGAGTAAAAACATAACTATGTATTTTTGTAGAAATAAGAGGAAATGAAAAATAATAATCTTAATTGTAAGAAAGAGAGCATGTGAGAAAAGAGAGAGATGAAGGGAGAAGTCGGAGAGGGATTAGAATAAATATATCTAAAAATGACAACTACGAAAGAAGAGAAATGACAATGCATAGAAGAAATAAAAAATGAGAATTCATAAAAAATATCATGATGTATGAAAATATTTTTTTTCTATTATAAATATATTAAAAAGTCTAACAAATCCATTTTAAAAAACAATTCATTAAAATTAAAAAACTTGAATACAAAGACTTTTCTTGTTGATAAAACAAAGACTATTTTGTAAGTTGTAAAAAGTTTTGCTTTAAGTTGATTAAAATTCAATACTTTATTTAAAAAATTCAAATAATTATAATTGAATATCATATAACTTATTTTAATTACATTAAAATTTTGATTAAATGTCACGTGACTTTTTCATTCCAAAAAAATATATTTTAAAATTATTTCAGGTATTAATTAAATACATCCCTAAATTATGCAGATCCCACATAAATTTAATAGCATTCATATAAATTTCAACAAATAATTTATAAAAAAAAGTATATAAATTTCAACAATTAAATAAGTATGCTAAAAAAAACTGTGTTATTACATTTTTCAAAGAAATTTTTGAGTCAAATAAGGACAAAAATGATAAGCAAAAACCTGAGTTGATGAGATCATTTGGTGATGAGATTGTTTGTATATACTTCCCATTTTCTTTATTGGAAAATGTTGTTCATCATAATTAGTGTTGCCTGAGTTTTTCTTCCTTTTCAGTTCCTCACTTTCCTTTTCCTTTTTTTCTTCTAAAGCAATACTTCTCTTACTTCTCCTTTTTTCTTCTTCAAACTCAATTAATTTTCTTCCTTCAGACCCTGATATATATATATATATATATATATATATATA
>JBBPBO010000003.1:55315378-55548923 GCA_037974295.1 Cicer cuneatum
TTAAACTTTGCTTTTGAAAAAAAAAAAAACTCGAAGTAACTTAGCCGACTTTTAAAGAACAAATATTTTATATATCTATTTTGTTTGTAAAAAAAAAAATTAGATATCTATCTTGGTATTTAATAAATTTTACCTCGGCCCCACTTATATAATATTTGTCATAAAAATAAATAAATTTTTATGTGACAATATTATGTAACAATTCAACAAATATGAGAATCTATTCTTAAGATTTGATATTTCATTACTCATTAATAAATTTTTTTTCCCTTTGCCTCAAAAAAAAAAAAAAAATTCCCTTCTCTTCAATCTCCTAATTTTCCAAAGCCTCATCCTCAACTTTACCCAGAATACAAGTATGATCTAGTAAAATAAATGTACATAATTTTAAATATTAGTCACAAAAGGATGAATCATTAAAAAAAAGAGGGATTTGGTATTAAGAAAAAAATAAAAAGAAGATAACATCGAATTGATTTGAGCAACTAAAATTTGTTTATATCACTCAGAAAAGTAGGAATCATTAAAAACTCAAAAGTTTGTTGATGAAACATACCCATGTGAAGTAGGCAGATCAGCTTGGTACATAAACAAGAAACTATCAACCATAAGGCACAAAAAATATCATTTGAAGTATGAAGCAAATGAGAGAGTAAAATTTTTACCAAGTTTAATAGTTTAAATATTGGGAACGCATGAAATTTTATATGAAAAGTGAAAATTCAACGGAAATGACCAAGGGTTTGTTTGATTATCCTCCTAAACACTCTAATTTAGTTTTTTAAAATTTAAAAAAATGAAAAAAAATTATTTAGATTACTTGTTTTTAAAAACTGTTTTGTAAAACTATTTTTAATATTATACTTTTTAAAACTAAAAAAGCAAAACAGTTAAATGATGTTTTACTTCTCAATTTTCAGTTTGTTTAATTCTCTAGTTAAAAAACTGTTTTAAAAATTTAGATTACCAAATAAGTTTTCTCTTTTTCTCATATCTAAAACTCTGTTTTTAAAACAAGTATCTCAAACAAGTTTTTTCTTTAATTCTATTCTTTAAAATAATTTTTAAAACTAAATTTATAAAATATTTTTTAAAAACTAAAATGCAAAAGTGTTTCAAACAGGCCCTAATTGTATTCACGGAAATAAATTAGAAGGAGATTAAAATGAAATTAAAATTAATTACGAAATCAAAGTAAAATCACAAAATAAATTAACAGACTAAATTTGGCCAATTTTTTAAGTTGGATGAAATTTATATTGTTCAGTTAATGGAATTATAATGCATTTTAACATGAGATTCCATCCCAATGGAATTAATGAATGTGATTTTATGATATTTAAAATGAGATATTATAATTAATTACGGTATTATATTTATATCTCAGGTCAAATTTTGTATTTTAATAACATTATTATTTTATCATTTATAAATTTAAAAACGCATCTAGAAATTATCAACAAAATTTTTTTAAAAAAATTCAAAATAAGTTAAATGTAAAACGTTACCTTAATTTGGCATGAATATAATGAGTTTGTTGCTGTCATTATGTATACGCAAAACTACTGCGTAACCTTCACATATTCTATAATATGTATTTTTGGGAACTATAGTTAAAAAAAACAGTCAAACAATGGGTCAAATTTTATTTATATTTTAGGTCAAAAAATATTCATGTATTTTTTTTTTATAATTAGATTGGAGAAAATTTAATTCCAATAAATAAAGAGAAAAGGAGAGTGCACTATTAAAATTAATTAGTAATTTTATATTAATAGATAATAAAAACTTCTTTTTTATAAGCGATAATAAAAGTCATTGATTTTATTATCTCGTCACGTACCGTATCTTCTATTATAAAATAATTACATAATCATATATTTGATTGTAAAAAAATAAGTTCAAATAATTAATATTTTTAATTTTAAAGGTGATATTAATCATATTTTAATTGTTCATTCTAATTAATATTATATGCATCCTTATGATTTAATATATTTTACTATGCAACATACGGTGATGGTAAATATTACCTCTCTTTTCTTTTTAATTATCATTTTAAAGTTATATACAAATATTAGAACATCAATAGATTTTGTTACTGTTGACAAAATTATGTTTTTTCTTATAATGTTTTTAATTATTTATTATTTCATTTAATATATTCTCTTTCTTCAATAAATTGTTAGAGATTGTTTTTGGTAAAACAATAACTAGTATTACGTTAAATTTGAAAATAAAAAGATAAAAAATTTCTTAAAATACGACAAATATATAAAAAAGAATATGGAGAGAGTACTTGATAATGATAATTTAAAAAATATATATTTTTCTATTATTTATATAGTTTTTAAGTTGTGTAAAATAAATAAATAGATTGATTATTATGAGATGGGTGAAGTGCTACATTTGTCTCTATTAATAAGTTTTTTTTTTTTTTAAATTATCTCTAAAGATAATTCAAACTAGATAGATTTATTATTATATTACCTCAAATGAATGAAATCTATAAAAAAAACAAAAAAATGATACATTTGTTATTTTTTATACATATCATTAATTAATACTACTAAGTATTTTAAAAGATAAAAAGCTAGAATTGAACACATTCAAATTCAAAAGTTCAATTTAGGAAACAAATTCATACACATTAAATATTAAGGTGTACAAAGAACGAGTTAGGAAACAAATTCATACACATTAAATATTAAGGTGTGTTTTTTACTCAATCTCAATATTTAATCGAGCCAAATTTTAGACCTTAATCCGTCATTTAACTCAATCAAATCTGATGAGTTGCAGATTCATTAAGGACATGACGAAATAAAGAAAAGACCGAGTTGGTCCCAAGACGAGACACCAAATAGTAATCCTTAAATTTTTTTATAGAAAAAACAATTAAATATAAAAGAAACTCATAATAAGTCATATATGATTATCACTTGTGAATTCTTTCAAGAGTAGTAACTCATAATATTGTTTTAAAAACTATAAATTACTAAGTTAGTGATTCGATTGGTAATTTTTTTAGAGAGAGTAAATTAATAATAACATAAAATAATAACAAAAAATAATCATTTGTCCTTAAATTAGTTTGGGACGAGACCGGTAATCTGATGCACAACCCAAACGCGGTCCCTTTTTTACCTTGTTCTTTTTTATTTTTTTGGACTACGTCAGACCCATCACATTACTTACTGGTCAAGACGGATTCATGAGACAGGTCGGGTCTTGTACACCCCTATTAAATACACTAACTATTAATTTATGTGAAAGGTGGCAAATAAACTTATTGAAAGAGACATGGGTAGTAATTAGGCATAGCAAAAAATTTGTATTTGTGAGTATCTATGGATAAATATGTGACAGATATGAGGCAGGGTCAGGTACCTTTACAAGTATCTGCGACTAACATAAACCAATATTACCTTTACAAGTATCTGCGACTAAAATAAACCAATATTTTAATTATCAGTTAGTTAATGGATACATAGACGATGTAATTGTAATAAAATTAATACTTTTAATGTTTTTTGTTTATGTCATAATGTATTAATACTTTTAATAATGTAATTTTATGTTATATTTTATTTATGTCATAATGTATCAATGTTTTTATGTGTTAATATTTTTTTTTGTTAAAAAAAGAGAGAATTTTTTTACATAATTGCAACCAAAATAATAATTTTTGTAGGTAAATGATTTTTTATTTAGAATATGATAATCATAGATATCCGTTAATATCAACATATAATTAAAAATCCACTAAATATTTGTTTAAAGGATATCCGCATAGATATGGATATCATTGTTATTCATCAGGGAGGATAGCGGACGACTACGATCTGTACCCATAAATAATTACTATGTATCCATTAATAGTTAAATGTGAAGGTGCAAACACGAGAAGAGGGGGTTGAATTGTGTTTGACTAACTTGATTACTTTTTCTATTTTTGCAGTTTTATAACAAAATCTGATGTATGAATAAAATAGAGTTAGCTGCGGATATAAAGTAAATATAAAACTCAAAATTTTATACCGGTTCACCGTTAACTAGGCTACGTCCAGTCCCTTCACTTTGAAGGATTTCACTAATTCAAAAACCTTGAATTACAACAATACCATTGACCCTCCAAGTCAGTCTTCTCAAACAGTCTAACAATCCTAGACTTTTGAGGAAAAGAACCTTGAATCTAATTGCTAAGTAATTTGCTACTCCTTATGACTCCTTCAGATTGTAGACTATACTTCAACAACTTAGATCTAACACAAGGGAAGGAAAAACTTAGAGTGCTTGCTTCTGGAAAGCGGATACTCACAATTGACATCACTGAAAACTCAAGTATTTTGCTTTTGGAAGTGTATGACTCTCAAGTATTTTCGATGCTAAGTCTTCTGCCTTGAGCCTCCTTTTATAGATGAATAATTAGGGTTTCTTCCATGCTTAAGTTTGAGCTGTATCTTGTCAGATTCTCTTGCAAAAATAACTTGGCCAATCGGGTTTCACTTAAATAAAAAACATATTTTTTTAGCTCCAGATTTGCATTAAAAAATAACGGCCAATCCTGTTCTTGATTAATTCTGGATCAAATCTTTCTTCCTGCCAATAGCTTCTGAATTCCCACCAGACTTCAATTTATTTTTGTATCAAATCCTGTTAATGCTTTGATCAAATTTCTATTAAAATTTAATCAAGTCTCCACTGATTATCATCATGATTAAATCTGGACCGTTTGATCTTCTGATCTCGTCCACATCTGGACCATACAATATGATTTGTTGTGATCCTCTGATCTCAGCCAACACTGGACCACACGTTCTGATCTTCTGATCTCGGCCAATCATTGGACCATATGATCTGATCTTTTGATCTCGGCCAATACTGGGCCATATGGTCTGATCTTCTGATCTCGGCCAACATTGGGCCATGATGCTTAAATCTGGACCATTGATCTGAACATTTTCCCTCTGATCTAAACCAATTCTGGACTGAGACTGGATTGAACTGAAATTAAATCTGGACTTTCATTTCTTCTGGTCTGGACTGAATTTTATAATCACTGTCAAGCTATCTTCTGGTCAGAATAAAGTTTGGACCAAGTCTGACTTATGATTCCTTCTGGTATGGACCAAGTCTCCCTCTAGTAGGCTTCATTCTATTCTGGTCTAGGTATCCTTCTGGACTCTGCTTCCTTCTGATCTGGGCCAGAAAAGATATTCTCTGATGATGTTTTGACATCCTCTGATATCCTCTAGAGGTGTATCCTTTGGTGCCTTCTGAATGCATCCTCTGGTATCTTCTGGAGGTGTATATTCTGGTCTGATTTTATCATCTGGTAACTCATCTTCTGCCTCTGGTGACTTCATCTTCTGGTGGCATTTAATATAATAATTCTAAGTACAAAATAAGATTTAATGGAGTGCTTTTGTAAACATTAAAATTCTAAGTACTTAGAATCAACTTGATTCCAACAAAATGTATTATTAAGAAAACAATTATGTTATGTTGAATTTTAAAAACGACTATAAATACTTTCTTCGTTTCACGATGAGTATTACTTTTACTCATATCATACATATTACAAAATAACAATAAAAAAATAAAGAAAATAGTAATTTTACCAATTATTTTTATTAACAATTGTTGTGTTTCTCACTATCATAAATACAAAACGAAATACAATTTTTGGAATTAATATAGATAATATTAATTGAAGGATATAATTTTAAAAAAAAATACTAATCTTACATTGCAAACTAAAAATATCATGTATTTTAAAATAATTTTTTAAATAAAGTGACACTTGTTATAAGATAAAAAATAGTAACAGAAGTATTTTACAAAAACTAAAAAGTATCGGAAGTAGTATAATATTTGCATAAATAGAGATGCATTAAATTAATTGAAAGAAAACAGTCTGAAATGCATGAAATTCAACAATTCATAGATACAATACATTCACCCGTAATAAGCGTGTATGTTACCCAATTAATTTGAATTTTGAAGGTGGTGTTAGTTCTCCAATATGTCTCGTCCTTTTGCATGAGTATACATCTTAGACATTGCTACTTCCTTCATATTCTTTTTTCCTCTCTATCTGAAAGAATAGAGGATGGAAAATCACAATCAGCAACAACCCAACTTCATGTCCTCAGTTCATTTTAAGTATCATTCTTTTTTGAAAAAACAAATGTTTGTTTTTAATTATTGTTTTGAAAGTTTAAAATAGTATTATTAACTATTGTTTTGTAAAATTATGCTTAATTTTTTGGGTACAATCATTAACTATTTATTGTAGAGACAAATAAGCGGATTAAGATAATAAACATTATCAAAAGTCGTTAAGTTTAGTTATTTTATTGATATATGTATAAATAACTTTAAAACGGAAATTAAAAAAATAAGATGAAATGTTAATTATTGAAGACGCATTTCCAAAAATAATAAACACTTCTTTCATATTTTCATTATTTTTAAAAATGTAGATAATTGTTTACTTCATAAAATGTATTACCTCCTCACCAATAAAACACAAAATTTAATAAAATAAAAATAAAAAATATTTTCACAACATAAATAAATATAATCTTCTCTTGAAAAAAATAGGTCTAATTTTCTCTAAATCAACAAATCACGTTATCAAGTTAGTACTGCTTTCTCAAAATATCACATACGTAACTTTACCACATACATTTTTGTAACAAGATTTATATTAAAAATATCAGTAGTTTGTGCATTATGAGAGTTAAAGGACCATTTGAAAAACGATATAAATGACTAATCTAATACAATAAACAAATTAAACTATCAAATTAAGAATTTCACTGCTTTTAATTTTGGAGAATGAAATGTTCACTTTCATGCTGATGGATAAGGCAATGATAGACCGTGTGATAGGAAATTTATGTTGGTTGCTTTTTCAGAATGCTAGTCCATGAGGGGCCTTGGAAAAATTGGGTATTCACATTCATTTATATTTGTTAATTTCTTATTTTGTCCTCTTATGTTCTCAGATACATATTCAAATTTATCGATCAAAACGTGTAAAAAAACATATCTGAATTAATCAATTCGGACAACACTTGGAGAATATAGGGGAAAAGAAGCTCACTTTGTATTTGAGCTATGGAAGAGATGGTGTTAATTATCCCTTTGGTTAAATTGTTGATAATATTATTAGTGATGTAGGTTTTTGTGATTGTGAAACCTATTAATTTTTTTCATGTGTGGACTTTTGATTATTAACGATATTAGCTAATTTCTTTTTAACTAAAACTTTATTTAGAATAGATAGAGATTTAGGCATTGTGCCAAATATTTATCACATTCTTAACTTAACCAATCTATCTCACAAGCATTATTAAAAAATTCTCCAGTGGAACAAATCACTAATGCAAACAAACATAATTCCAACAATAATTGTTTAAAAGAAATAAAGTTTTCTTCTATTGCTTGAGAATCAATTCTACTAAAACGTGTATTCATAAGAATCGCTGCTTTGAGAGGAAAGAAAACAATCTATCTTTTTCAGGAATTAGACTATTGAATTATGCCACTCTACAATAATGAAAAAATCAGCTGCAAAATAAGCAGATCCTGTTACTGGTAAGTCCAACACACCATATAGAAGGAAGCTCTTCTTATTATTTATAAGTGCTTTAATTTATGCAATAATAATACAATTTATAATCTACATATAATAATACAAAATCTTGCTATCCACAGAAAGCCGATCCAACTTCATTTATGTAAACACTGATATGTGCATTTGCACACCAATAAACTAGGTACCAATTTCTCAAATTTAGCAGTATAGAAAATTGATGCCCCCTGCTGCATGATCCAACAATAAGGAATGTGATACTCGTGCTGAAGAGAGTTTATATGCGCGCTATTCACATTGTGCAATGCATTTCTTCCCCCTCTCTTGAAAAGAAAGGAAGATGCTTTCTATTATTTTTATGCTCCCAATTTGATAGCTGTGTCAATTGCATCAGTAGTGTTATTTTGCTGTCCCCAAAGCTGTGCATATCTCCCTGCATTTGCTAAGAGCACTTCATGTGCTCCATGCTCAACCACCTTTCCATTTTCCAAAACATAGATCTGAACATTGGCAAAAGAAATCTTTTAATATAAGTAATATAATGGTAAAAATGGAATATATATATATATATATATATATATATATATATATATATATATATATATATAATATAATATATATAAACCAAGTAACATCATATATGTTTTGATTTTAACAAGGATGGATGACTGAACCATGTAGACCATTTTATCATAAATAAACTGTTATGAGATGTACTTTTTTGATGTTGTCTTGCCTTACAGTAAAGAAGTCTCCAACATATAGATTACTAATGCAAACAACATCAGTTAATTGTCTTCTAGAATAATTTATGCAAACTTTACATAAAATATGTAATTAATATCATAAATTTTGTAGGTAACAGCTACACATTCTTATATAGTGTACAAAATTCAGAACTGTTAAAGGATGTTAATTCAGATAGAGAGAGCTTACCTCATCACACTGCATTGCAGTGGTGAGCCTGTGAGCAATGAATATGGAAGTTCGATTATTTGCTACTGACTTCAATGCACTTAAAATCTCTGCTTCAGTTGTGCTGTCAAGAGCACTTGTAGCTTCATCACACAACCTACAAGCAAGATACGGAAATTCAAATAAATTGGACAAATATAACAGGTATGTGCATGTACAGCTATCAAGTTTGAGAAATGGCTTCTCTATCACAATGTTTGCATACACATTTATAATCCAAAATAGGAAAGCAACATTCAAGTTTTAATAAAATTTATTTTACAACTATAAGACTTGCAATGTTGCATGATGGTAGAGTCTCATCATAGGCGGTTTGGGCATGTGTTAAACAGACTAGAAGCACTGGTGAAGATCAGAGAGAAGATAGTCCTATATAGTTACAGGAAGATGAAAACCAAGAAAAACTAATGGTCGAGAGATTTAGAGGAAAATTGTCTATATTTGGAAGCAACACAAGACACTGCTTTATGGCATCAATTGATTCGTGTAACCGATCCTATATGGTGGGGGGAAAATGCTTGGTGGTGGTGGTGTTTGAAGTGTCAGAAATCGTACAATGAGATTTATCAAAGATAAATAAAGAACCTTCCCCAATAAATTTATCTTATGCCAAATACTACCTCTATCACTTATTACAAGTTTTTTTAGCAATTTTTACATATATTAAAAAAAGTAAGCAGTGTATTTAATATGTCTATTTTTTGTATGGATGTTCCTAAATATTCTTTGTATATGGATGTTTTCAACTCTAACTTCTCATCTTCCAAATAATGTAGTATCTTGAAATGAGACTTATATTTAGGGATTTGTTTTAGAAAACGAACTTATATTTAGGGACAGAGGTAGTAGGACATAAGTGTATGGTCATAGATATGATACCAACTTAAAAACAAAGAAAATAGCAGAAATTTTGTCACCAGTTAGTCGTATGCATAAATTTATCCTTGTGCAATATTAATTACACACGCCATGATACCATCTCAAAAACAGAAAATAGCTAAAATTTGTCACCTAATCAGCCACATGCATAAATTTATCTTTGTATAGTATTATTACAGTCATAACTCACAGTCATAGGAATAATGAACTCCTTCATTGTTTCTGTTTTTTTATTTTTGGTACATAAATATTTAGCTGAACATATACACATCCAATACATTTTTGTAATAAGTAAATTTCTTTCCTAATGAAAAACTAATATAATTGTCATAATCAATAGTTAAGTTCAGATTCACTCTTTAAGAAGAAAGGAGCCAAATTCATCGCACTTGTGATCAATCCATAATGTTCATCTATACTTATCATCATTCAAGTTGAACCAGACCTTAGTAAACCTAAAAATACAAATCTAACAGTACAAAAAAATTCCCAGTAGATGTATGATTAGAATACTCACAGTATAGCAGGTGCTTTTAAGAATGCACGAGCAAGGGCAACACGTTGCTTCTCACCACCACTTAGCTGTTAAAAAAAGCAATAGTTAATGAAAAAATTGAGAGATTGTCATCGTAAAATCTATTCAAATTATTACATTAGGGAGGAGGAGGAGCACAATCTAATGTGCATAATTGTTAGAGTGTAAGTGTGAGTAAAAAGTTTCACATTGGATGAAAATGGATGTGTTGAGCAACATATAAGTGGGGGGCCTACAGAGCAACATATAAGTGGGGAGCCATGTTATGTTATATGATAAAAACAATAAATTTTCTCATTGCAATTGCCTCTTTTAGTGACTCAAGATTTGCAATAACATAACCATTTGTACCCTAAACAAAATATCATAAGAAACACAATACTGAAAACATTATCAAAAATAGAGGTTTCATCACCTTGAGCCCTCGCTCTCCCACAACAGTGGAGTATTTCTCAGGAAAATTCATGATAGTGTCATGGATTGCTGCTTGCCGAGCAGCTTCATAGACCTGTAAGCATACATTAATAAGCTAAGAACAAATTGGAACCTAACTGTTGAAGGTGTGAGATTTTAGAGAAAATAATGAGTTTGAATATTATTGATAATAGTTTTATGCTGACTTGATTACAAAAGACTCAATACAAATCTCTATTTATAGAGAAACATAGACTTATTCCTAAATCATGAACAAATCATAATAATAATGAGATATTCTAAGATATCTCTATGATTATAAATTGATCCTATAAAATAACTCAAGATACTCTAATATAATATAAAAGATATTGTAAAATATTTTCTAATATTCTAACAAGAAACTTGAAGAGTGAAGAAGCAAACAAAGGTATAGCACTACAAATGTTACCTCGTCTTTTGTTGCTGAAAGCCGGCCATAGTGAATGTTATGAAATATCGTATCATTGAAAAGTACCTGCATGTAATCACTCAGGTGTTCACAACTTGCAAGGTCTAGCAAGAGGAACAATACGAGAATCAAGATATAGATGCTTTGTTTACTTACAGTATCTTGTGGAACGACACCAATAGATTTCCGTAAACTCTCAAGGGTTACCTCCCGAATATCTTGACCATCTATCTTTATCTGTAGAGTACAAGTTGTGAATAAGAACACGAGAGAAGCAAAGTACATCGTTTAAATATAAGAGGCAACAACCAAGCTTTAAACTAGTCATTCAGCAGAGTCAATTACATGTATCAAATATGCCTTTGGAATTGGACTCTAGTATAAGCCCTTAAATTTTTTACAGGAAAAACCAAGATTGCCCTTTGGAATATTTTTTACAGGAAAAACCAAGATTGCCCTTAAATTATAAAAACTTATGGGGGTATTTTAGGATTTTCGCTTTTAACCTTAATTCCATTTCGTGTATTCTTCTCTCTCCTTCAAACGCTCCCTTCCACTCACTCAGTTTTGTGCAAACTCTCCCTACTTTCCCGCAAGATCCAGCAACGCCGCCCACCTTCCAGCCACCGTCGTCCATCACTCAAGTTCTTCTTTCTTCCTCTCATTTGTTTTCTTTCTCTGTTTTCTTTCTACTTTCTTACTCCTTCCTCTGTTTCTTTTTTCTTTAGTTCTTTCTTTTTTACTTATTCCTTCTTTTTTTTCTTATTTATTCCTTCTTCCTTGGTTTTGATATTCATCTTTATTTCCTTGACTTTTGTTAGTATTTAAAATTATGTTTTTATTAAGATTTGTGGATTTTATTGGTAATTATGAATATTTAAAAGTGAGTCATTGTTTAATTTTGCATAAAATATGTTTATAAAGTATTATTCATGTAATATGTCTAAAAAAATAGCCGATATCCTGCAACCCGCTATCCCAATTTTGGGGGTTGGCCGCGATGCGCCACTATCTGGGATTAACTACCTAGCTACTGATATAAGACAATCTACTTTCAAACAATAACTAATGTGCACATCTTTAGAGCCATATAGCACAGACGTCTAGGTAGTTGCGGGATGACCTCTATGTTTTGGACAAATTACATGAATAACACTACATAAAAATGTATTTACTGCAAAATTAAACAATGACTCAGTCTCAAACTCTGAAACTTTCATAAATAGCAATAAAAATCCACAAGTCTTAATCAAAACATACATTTACATATCAGCAAAATCCATAGAAACTGAGGGGGGGAAATATGTAACAGAACAGAGGGAAAATTATAGCAACACAGATAGGGGTTTGAGGGGACAATAGCTAAAGGAGGGAAAAACTGAGAGGAATAGAGGAGGCAAAGAGGAGGAAAACTGGGAAAATAATCAAAAGCAGAACAGACAAGAACCTGACCATGTGCGGCGGTTCAACAGCGGCATGCGGCTGGTCGGCAGTGGTTTGTGTCGCTGATTGGCAGAAAATGAAACAGAGCAGGAAGGAAGAAGGCTCGCAAGAAAGGAAGACGAGGAGATATGTGTTCGCAGAGAAGAAAAGAGAAGAAGGAAATAAGGTTTGTGCACAAAATACCCATATTACCCCTAAAACATTTCAATTTTTAAGGGCAAAATTGTTTTTTATTAACTTCACAAACACGTCTATGGAAGCCGCAACAATTAAACGCAACGCAACGGCCATCCCCATAGCGGCCAGCGGCCGCGATTGACTACCTAGACAGATGTATAAAAATCTAGTGTCTATCAATCCAAATAGGACAGTAAACATTAGATGTCATATATTGCATGGTAATATAGCTTAATCCCAATAAAGAGTAGATTCATTTCTTACACTTCCAGAATTGGGATCAAAAAATCTGAATAGCATTCTGAGAATGGTTGATTTTCCTGTCAATTGTGCATGAAAAAAAAATGTCAGAAATGAACACATTACTAGCAGAGATTATTCACAAGCCAGAAAATAAAACAGAAAACCATATCCAAATTTGAATACCAATACAATTCATATTTTTGAAGTCAGTATAAGACACTAGATCTGGAGGATATTAAACTTCAATACAAAAGGGTGATTCCTGATGGGCTTTCACCCATGATCTTCCATCAGCTACTTGATTGGCGTCTGAGTGGCCACATCGGCAATATCCATTAATGAACAAAGTAATAAAAAAATTGGAAGCCTCAAATGAATTTCCAGTGACAAATATAAAGCAAACATTAGCGCAACTCTGTTTGTGATTGGGGTGGCTAATGCTTCCCAAATTTTATTAGTTTGCCTAAAGTTGATATCTAATAACAATATCAGCATTGAAACATAAAATTCAAACTATATGAATACACTAGCTACTCCTTATGTTGGTATTGTTGTTGGTCACCATAGAAGAAAATAAATCAAGCAACAACACAGATCTTCCTACAAGTTTCTGATCACCAAAATTACAGCCACTAGTTGGATGGAAAGGTATGTTGCATAAATGGATTGAATCCTAAGGATACTAAATTCCGGAAACAAAAAAGACAAATACCACTCTTAAGAAAATTAAACAGAGAACTGGAAATTGCATTGATGTAAAAATATAAGCCATGTAACAGAGGGCCAAGTAAATTAACAAATAATTTTATGGAAGAAGTGCTGTGTGTTTAAATTCTAAACTGACACTATACAGTGTTTGAAGAGCGAACAAGGAATGATAACTTCATGTTAGAATATTATAAAATATATTATAATATCTTTTATATTATATTAGAGTATTTTCAGTTATTTCCTAAGATCAATTTATACTCATAGAGATATCTTAGAATATCTCTCATTATTAGTATGATTTGTTCCTAATTTAGGATTGAGTCTATGTCTCTCTATAAATAAAGATTAGTATTGAGTCTTTGTAATCAAGTCAACATTAAGTTATTATCAATAATATTGAAACACTAATTATTTTCTTTCCTCCTTTCTCTAAAATCCCACAACTTCAACATGGTATCATAGCCTATTTCGATTCTCCTCAAACGATCCCACCTCTATTCCGCTTTCGAGTTCCTAACAGTTTGAGAATATAATCATAGTTTCTCTTTTACAACGTGATCATTCCTTTTTCAAACCACTGTCGTGGCCCATTCCGACACCAGTTTCACTCGTTTTCGTTTTCCGTTCAGTTCGCTACTGCCGCCGTCACTATTTCCGGTGACTTTTTCGGAAAACGACCACTCCATCAGCTTCGCCTCGTCCAAATCGGCCCACACCTCAAAGGGCGTCGCCATAAGTCACTGCCCGCGCCTCACCGTCCACTGCACATCAGATCCACGTGTCGTCGCTCTTCACCACGCTTCTAGAAGCTGTTTAAGACGCGACATCTTTCAGTGAACTTGCCTCGACCTCCTGGTTTTGAATTTGCCCTCGCATTCTAGTTTTGGACTACGTTCACACCTGCTACCTCCAAGATCCGTCGCCTGCTACTGCCTGCCATCGGGTATTGTGTGCCATTAGGTAGATAAAAAAACAGGTCCCTTTAGCTCAGTTGGTTAGAGCGTGTGGCTATTAACCACAAGGTTGGAGGTTCAACCCTTTTAGTTTTGGAGCCCCAAACCCCATTGGGTTGTGGAAAGCTTTACATAACCCTAACCAAGAGCTCTTGCTACTGCCTGCCATTGCTGCTGGAAAAGTTTTACGGCAAGTTTTCTGACACAACCACTTCCATGGTAAAACTATGCGTTTATGAGTTGTTTAACTATTTAGGGGTTTATTTTGGGTCAAGGGTAGTGATCAGGTTTTAACTAGTGAAAAACTGTAATGATCAATTTGAGTTTGTGAAAGTAAAAAAAATAATGTTGTTTGAATTGGGTAGAAGATCAGTGATTGGTGGTAACGAGGGTTCATTTGGTGATGAATTTGAGAAGGAAATAGGTATGTTTCTTCGTGATCAAAGATCATGAACCTAATCTTAATTTGTATAGGAGTGGATCGACTCCACCAACTGATGAGGGTTCTCTGAGTGTAGTTGGTGGGTTATTTGTTGGTGGTTCTACGGTGTCGGCTTTGTTTCATGTTTGTCATGCAATTTAGTTATTACTAATAGATTATAATACTGGCTTATATTCCCACCAACAATCATTCTGGTGGTGTTCGTTTTCCCACATATGAATCATATCAGTGATGAGTTCTTCCGTTGTTAGTTATTCTGACGGTGTCTTTTATTTTCATGACTCACTTTATCTTGGCAATTTGTCCCAGATACATTGGCCTTGCCTTTCTCTCCTTGAAGCACGCCTCTCTCTCCTTGAAGCATATTTAAGTTTAAATATTTTGAGTCTCCGATATTATTGGTTTGAAGCTTCCAAATGCAGTTTTTTAGAAGAACCGAGCTTGCTTTATTCAATTGCTTGCCATGAATTTCTCCCAAGCTAATGATCAATCAGGCTATCTGGCTAGGCTATATTTATAGTAATTCTCTCGGACTTCACATGCATCCCTGAGTTGCCTTTCCATCTTTTTTTATTATTTTGTGGAGCAAAACATTGTTTTATTGTAGCAAGTTAAAGCTTAGTAAGCTTTAGCTTGAGGGGGAGTGTTAGAATATTATAAAATATATTATCATATCTTTTATATTATATTAGAGTATCTTCCATTACTTCTTAGGATCAATTTATACTCATAGAGATATCTTAGAATATCTCTCATTATTAGTATGATTTGTTCCTAATTTAGGATTGAGTCTATGTCTCTCTATAAATAGATATTAGTATTGAGTCTTTTGTAATCAAGTCAGCATTAAGCTATTATCAATAATATTGAAACCCTAATTATTTTCTCTTCTCCTTTTCTCTAAAATCCCACAACTTCAACACTTTAGTATCTAACTTGATGAACAACAATCAGTTTTTCAATCTAGGGGCTACAAGCTCCAGAAGAAGCTCATCATCAGCCAGATGGTTGATAGACTCCGCCAAACGTTGTAATAGCAGCTGCTACTTAAGCGGCCACGCAGTGCTATTGTAGTATTACTAATCATTGCAATACCGAAATATTTTGGTAATTGCAATTGGGAGTGGAGAACAGCACAGTAGCCGCAACCCCGGCCCCTGCTAATTACCCTAGAGAAAATCTTTTTCAAAATTGTGATAAAAAGGGTAGAATAATTTAAGAAAATAAATAATCTCATCATGCTGAATCTTACCACTTCCACTAGTCCCAACAATTGCAACACTTTTACCAGCTGGTACAAGTAATGATATTCCATCTAGTATCTTTCTTTCTGTGAGGTAACTGAAGCATGCATCAATATATAATCACAAAAATATTAGTCAAACACAAAAGATACATTTGATCAGCGTGTTAGCTTTGTAATATAGCAAATGTTATTTTTTCAAATACAATTTTCCATGCCTTCCATTCTGGAACTAAATAGCAAGCAACATTCAAGTAAAATTATTAATTATAATATTCCTGTAATATTTAAGGAAGTTTATTTTAGGAAATTTGTGGAATGTTTTGCTATTTGTACAAATTTGAGCGATTAGGGAAGATCCCATTAAGCAAGGGATCTTCAAATAGAGCAGAGTATTTATTTTCTTCTAAAAATAGCATAGGACTCCTGTATGCTGAGCGTAATAAATGCAAGCAATTCACAAACTACATGGTCAGTCTATTCTCAAGAAGGTAATTTCTTGTAATTCCTTCTTGTTAAAGCCAATAAAAAGTACAAAACACACTCTAGAGCTTTTTGTTATTAGGAAATGAGTTGATGCAAATAGCTATGCCTCTCACACTTCTCTTTATCCTTATATATGTTTATCTGCAGTTCAACCTCAACATGTGTAGAACAGTTATATTTGCATTATTAGGCAGCTAGAGATGATCATTGGTTTGATTTGAGTAGTTGAGAAATAAGAAAACGAGGAAGCACAAGAGGATCTGTGTATAAACTACACACCGGAGAATATTATACATAGAGTACAGACATATAAATACAAGGATTACAAGTACCCTAAATACCTTAATTACATAAAGTCAATCCATAACTATCATATATTGATTTGACTCCTCTAAAGGGAGCAATTCACTTTTTAGAATTAAGTGAGTAATATCAACCATTGATGATCAAATGAGTGGTTGATATTATGTGCACATGCATGACCAATCATGGGTAGTTATAATATCAACTATTGAATCACTCACTTTATCAACTTCTCACTTCAGATGAGCCAAATTTATCGTATATATGTTAACTCTTGTTGAAAAATTAGAGTAAAAATATATTTTATTGAATTGAATTATTTTGGCAATACATCAAATATATATACTAGATTACTAAACAACCAAATCCTATTATTACTCATATATAACTAAATCCCTATTAATACTCATATATAACTAAATCCCTACTAGTACTCCTATTCAACTAAATCCCTATACTTGAAGGATATAAAACAGAAACATATTTTGACACTCTCCCTCAAGCTGAAGCTTACTAAGCTTTAGCTTGCTACAAGAAAACAATATTTTGATCCACAAACAAAAAATAGATGGAAAGGCAACTCAGGGATGCATGTGAAGCTTCGTTCTTCTAAAAAACTGCATTTGGAAGCTTCAAACCAATAATATCGGAGACCCAAAATATTTAAACTTGAATCTACTTCAAGGAGAGAAAGGCGAGCTTCAAGGAGAGAAAGGCAATGCCAATGCATCTGGGACAAATTGCCAAGATAAAGTGAGTCATAAAAATAAAAGACATCATTAGAATAACCACCAACAGAAGAAGTCGTCACTAATATGATTCATATGTGGAAAAAGGGACACCACCAGAATGATTGTCGATGGAAATATAAGCCACTATTATAATCTATTAGTAATAACTAAATTGTATACAAACACCGAAGAAGAAGCAGCGCAACTCTAACGAAACGAAGTCATGATCGATCAACGGAATAAAAAAGTGCGTCCAAAACACGAGAGATAGCGGCTGTTTGAACAACACCGCATATTTTCGTTGATCAAAAATTGGAGAGTAAGGGCAGATCTGGAGCCATCGAAACGAGAATAATCGTGCACCAAGAAAGTAAAAAGAAAGCCCAAAAGCATGCCAGTAACCTTAGCTGCTGCATCATGTTTCAGATGATCTACAAGCGGATACAAAGCCTTCCCAAGCATAGTCCTCTACTGTTCAGAGGGTGCATTTGCGAGTGCTGTAGCCAAAGCCTGAATGGGCATTGGTTGGCCTACAGTATCACAAATTGGAAGACCATCCATGTCATATGGGACTGACATCAATCTTACAGCAACTCCTTGAAGAGGGACATCTTGCATGTTGCGGCCAGGAGGATAGCGATAAATGCGTTGCCTTGGAATCATCTGCTGCTGCATCATTGGCTCTTGCTGTTGGGGTTGTTGACCAGGACCAGCTCCTGGGCGCTGGCCTTGTTGGCCCTGCTGAACCATTGGAACAAAGAGACTTGGCATCGGACCACCATCAGTTCTCATTCCAGGAACAAGCTGCTGCTGATATCCAAATCCAGCTTGTGGAGGAATCGTGGCCGGAGGCCCTTGCCCATACATAAATTGTTGCCCGACCAGAGCCCCAGGAGGGTAGAGTGGTATTTGGGGTGCAACAGAAGGTGTAATTGCAACAGGCCTCATTTGTGAAAATTGTGCCTGTAACCTTGCTCTTCTATCTTCTTTCCTCTGTGCAACAGCAACATAAAGAGGTTTGCCAGCAATCATTTTACCATTCATCTCTCCAAGAGCTGGTCAAGAGCTGGTCCGAGATCGATTCCAATAGCTGGTCCCTCTCCTTTTCCGGCCATTGGATTTCACACCTAGCAAAGAAGATTTAAGAGGAAAAGGATGCAAAATCACAGCACCAACACTGATTCAAAGTTTTTTTTCTGTTTTTTTTTTAAACTTGCGGTAAAACTTTTCTAGCAGCGATGGCAGACAGTAGCAAGAGCTCTTGGTTAGGGTTCTGTAAAACTTTCCACAACCCAATGGGGTTTGGGGCTCCAAAACTATAAGGGTTGAACCTCCAACCTTGTGGTTAATAGCCACAACGCTCTAACTAATTGAGCTACGGATCTTGGAGGTAGCCGGTGTAACAGTAGTCCGAAACTAGAATACGAGGGCACATTCAAAACCAGGAGGCCGAGGCAAGTTCAATGAAAGAGGTCGCGTGCCGATCTGGTCGAGGCAAAGTTGATGGAGTGGTCGTTTTCCGGAAAAGTCACCGGAAACAATGACGGCGGCAGTAGCGAATTGGACGGAAAACGAGTGAAACTGGTGTCGGAATGGGTCACAACAGTGGTTTGAAAAAGGAATGATCACATTGTAAAAGAGAAACTATGATTATATTCCCAAACTGTTGAGAACTCGACAGCGGAATAGAGGCGGGATCGTTCAAGGAGGATCGAAATAGAAAAACAGAATGCAACAAGTTTCTCCAATTTAAAATCTACGAAAAAAACCAGAAGTGGATGGCTGATTAGAGTAGGGGGTGGTGTTATACATTCAGTGTATAGTAGTCAACAGTGGTGAGAGAGGTTGAAATTTGTGTTCATGGCAGTGACAGCTGATTTCAGAACCAAGAAGGGCAATGAAGGAGGTAGTTGTTAGACCTTTTATTAGTATTGTTATTATATTATTATTATTATTAGGTAGCAGTCATGTTTATAGGTAGCACTTATATTATTATTAGGTAGCAGTTATGTTTGTAGGCATAAATTGTATAAATAGGAAAACTAATGGAAATGTCATGAGACAATTATTTGGGAATTGGATATTGGTTGGGAGAGACCAAGCTCTCAAACTCTTGGAAGGGAGAGAACCAAGACTCTCGAATTTCTTGGGAACCCATCGTGTAATTCTATTGTATCATCAATAAAGGTTGTTTATTTCCCTTAAATCTCAATTGGTACCGGTTTCTATCAATTGGTATCAGAGCATATAGATTTTGGGCATTGTTTTCATGATTCAAACAAAAAGATAGACGCACCCATTGAGGCTTTTGAATGTGGGTTTGAAAATTAGAGGCGTGTCTTTGAAGAAGACATGACAAAAAGTAGGAGAAAGTTTGCAGACATTATGGAAACACTAAACAGAAACTCACAAAATTGTGTGAATCCCAATACAAGAAGCAAATCTGGCCATGATATAGATCAAGAGTCGCGCTAAAGAGGAGACAAATGGCAAAAACCGGAAATTCCTATGTTTTCCAGTGAAAATGCATTTCGATAGGTAAACAAAATCGAATGCTATTTTAATTTGAAAAGTGTCACAGATACATGAAGCTGTGGTGGCAATGGAGGGCAAGGCTCTAAATTGGTATCAATGGTGGGTATTTTCTTCACAATTCCACATGGAATGACTTTCTCGATCTATTGTCTTCTCAAATGCACGAAACCAACATACTTGAAGGGAAGTTATTTTTTTTAATAGACTCAAGGAAGTAATCTGGGCAGAATTTTTCTTATTTCTTCACCTTGAGGACAAGGTGATTCTTTAGGGAGGAGTAGTGTTAGACCTTTTATTAGTATTGTTATTATATTATTATTATTAGGTAGCAGTTATGTTTATAGGTAGCAGTTATATTATTATTAGGTAGCAGTTATGTTTGTAAGCATTATTGCATAAATTTTAAATAGGAAAACTCATGGAAAAGTCAGGAGACAATTATTTGGGAATTGGATATTGGTTGGGAGAGACCAAGCTCTCAAACTCTTGGAAGAGAGAGACCCAAGACTCTCAGAATTTCTTGGGAACCCATTGTGTAATTCTATTGTATCATCAATAAAGGTTGTTTATTTCCCTTAAATCTCTATTGGTACCGGTTTCTATCAGTAGCAAACAGACTTTATGGATCACAAACAGACTGCAATGAAGGCAGCAAAGGGCCACAATGACGGTGGCTAAAGTTTAGGAAAATAAAAACCGCAATGAAGGCGGCAAAAAGGTTTATGCGGAAGCAGGGCTCTCAAAGATCTGAGAACAAGGGCACACAGTGTCAGCGGTACAGTGGTAGTGGTGAGGCTGATTATTAGAAAGGCCTCCATAGTTGACGGCGACAAACGATTCTATGTGACCAAAAATAAAATAAAAACTGAAAGATGGTGCAGCAGTAGTGAAGCACAAAGACAGTCACAGAATTAGAACCTGCTCTGATACCATGTTGAAAAATTAGAGTAAAAATATATTTATTGAATTTGAATTATTTTGGCAATACATCAAATATATATATACAAGATTACTAAACAACCAAATCCTATTATTACTCATATATAACTAAATCCCTATTAGTACTCATATATAACTAAATCCCTACTAGTACTCCTATTTAACTGAATCCCTATACTTGAGGGATATAAAACAGAAACATATTTTGATAATTCTTATTGAAGTTATGTGGTTTTAGATAAGGAGAGAAGAAAAGGATTACAGATTTTAAATTAAAATTTGGTTTGATATGACTGTTGAATAAACAGAATGTGTATTTTTATCTTTGAAGTAGTGTTAAGTGTTAAGAAAAGAAGGTGTCTCATAGTTTGTTTGAGTAATACAGTTTTAAAGTTTTATCCCGTATCTCATTTATAGATTTGAATTTGAACTGTCCCATAACCATTTTAAAATTCAAACATGAAATAGAAAAATCTGTCCTTTCAAGTCACACACTTTTAAGCAAATCAAACAGACCCATGGATTAGCCAAAAGTCAATTATAGGAATGGTAGCATTATTATGGAGTAAAGGGACAATCACGCACCTAAAATGTACATTTTCAAATTGGATCCTTCCCCCATTAAATCTTAGAGGCTTTGCATTTTCTTTATCCTTAATGTCTGCTTTTTCCTGTAATAATAGTAAGAAAGATGTGTAATATCTCTCAGTGGTGAAGGAAAAAGAAAATTAAAGGTAAACATGATCACATACACAGCATATATTCTAATAAATTACGGTCACAATTTATGTGGAAAGTTGTAATCTGACACTGATCAGACAGCAGTCTGTATTAGGAAATATTATCTATTCTGTAACAGATCCCTTTGTAGAATTAGACACTTTTAATAGTTGTTTCCAGCCTAGGAAACCCTAAAAGTCATGGGATCTAACATTAGTGTACTTTGTTTTCTACCTAGGCTGACTTCGTTTAATCCTAACCTAAGTGTGCATCAGAAATAACAATGAATAATTCTTTTAAAGTTTAATGGGGAAGGTACCTCAAGTAACTGAAACATGGATTTCATGTCAACTAGACTTTGTATAGTTTCACGATAAACACTACCAAGGAAATTGAGTGGAAGAGATAGTTGGAAGAGAAGCCCATTTACCATCACCTGCATATTGAATTAGATTATTATCAAGGTCATGATTATTAATATCGACAAAATTTTTATATTTAACTTGATTGTATAAACAAAAGAAGAAATACATCAAATCAAAGAGAAGCTAATTACAGAGAAACTGGAGAATAAGGGTCCTCAGTATAAAAGCAAAACACGTGCATTAAAGAACAAATAAAAACTTCAATCAAGAAAATCTATTCTCGACATAGAAATATAATTTGATGAAACTTTACCAAATCACCAACGGTCATTGAGCCATCCATAATCCCCTGAGAACAAAGAACCATTGCCGTTGAAAGAGCAGTACTGAATATAACATTTTGACCAAAATTCAACAAAGCAAGACTATGTTGGGTTTTTAGAGCAGCATCCTCATACCCTGAACAACGAGATCACAAGTCACAGCAGCACAAGCAAATAAATCGTACATTAAGACCTAAGAAAGCATCCAAAATGAAATTTGAGAAACTACTACAATCATTGTTTTGTAAAATAACAAAGAAAATTGTACAAAATCACAGATATCGGTGTCTAGTTATTCTTTGGAAGCAAGAAATTTCCATTCCTTCACAGGTTTTGGGCCTAACTTAACCTCACAAATCTAAATGTAAAGTGAGAATTGTCTTAGCATTATAATTTCTATTTAGGTCATACTTCTAGCCAATGTATGACTTAGGTTTTTTCCAATACACTACCTCACGTCTAGGGCTATCAGGCTTGGTTCGTGGATAATATGGGTGGTCCAACAACGAATGTAAAATAAGCTCAGTTTTAGATTTGATTCAATCCCACAAAACCATCTTGTAAGGGGAAGATTGCCTAAGCTTTGTAAACTCAACTTAGGTCACCTAGTCAATGTGGGGATTTGGTTTTTCCCAAAAAGAAAAAAAAACGGGCGTCTTTCTGCTCAGCAAGCTTTTTAAAAAGTTACTGAAGAACTTAAACACTATTTGACCAGAAGTTCAGTTACTTACACTTTAGGTACTTGTCATAATTATCAGTTTCATGTCCTTCATTATTGAAATATTTGACCGTCTGTAATAAACAGTAAAAAGGAAAAAAAAATCAATCCCATGGCTATGACCAAATGGAAGATAAACTTAAAATTTAAACAGCATAAATAAATTAAAATATCGGTATAAGTGAATGAAATGCTAACCTCGTAATTAATAAGTGAATCAATAGCCCTAGTACTAGCATCATTATCGGCCTTATTCATCGCTTTCCTGAATTTAGTCCTCCACTGAAAAGACGGGAAACACAAGAGTAAAGAACTTTTCACAAGTCCACATTAACATGCAAAAATCCATTTGTCCTACCAGTGCAGTTGGCTAATAACAAATATACTGAGAACTGAAACTTTACTTCGTACAAGAAGAAATTGGGAAACTTCTAAATGTGATTTATTATTACAATTATTCCAATAAGTGGCTTTGGTAGAAGATAATAAACTTGTATGTCAAAATACAGTCCAGGCTACATGCAATTGGTTGGAGCAATAAGTTCATTGAGTTAAAGAGGTTTATTTGGCTCAGTAGATGACTAGCCAATTTAAGATAAGATTTTGCAATTAATTTGTATTAGATTTACAATGGTCCTTTAAGCTTTTAAAAGGATTTCCATTTTTAACCAATCTCACTCCTCTTCTCCAATAACTAGGGACATCAGGAAAAATAGAAATTTGAACTTTGCATGAAGGATCTAAACCATTTTAACCACCACAGTTCCATTGGGTAAAAGTACAAAAAGGCTGCCACAATGTCAGTAACATATATGACAAGACCAAAAATGAAAATAAGAGAGCACCAAGCTATTCCAGTATGTTTAGATTGGTCCAAGGCATACCTGTGTGATAGTAAGTGTAAAAACAACATAAGCAGCAACTGACAGGGAAGTAATCCATGCAAAAGGTGCTCCAAATTTGTAGGCCAATATACCTGATACCATAGATATCTGGATGGATATGTGTTAAATCTGTTGAAGTTGTTGAAGCAGAAAGAAGCAAGAGTTGGGATGATAAAATAATTTACAAAAAATCATTAATGAAAATATAGACCCCAGGAAGTCAAAGGTGAAAATACAGTTCCCATAAAATATCTTCCTCTTAACAATCTACACTAGGGGAATACATGATTCACGTAAGCAACAAGATAAAAACTGAGGCATACCTCTAATATGGTGGGTACTACATTGAACACCATAGAGGAGAGAATGAAATTTATTGCACGGCTACCACGGTCAATTATTCGACTTAATGCACCAGTTTCTCGACTGAAAAATATAACTAGATGAGAGGCATACACAATGAAACAATATACAACACACCTACAAACCATAATGCAGAAGACATGTATAAATAGAGGTGAATATTAGTCACTGGGCAGAGAAATCTCTCTTCTCTGATATTATCCTTCTTTTTCGGTACTTCATTGTTTGCTCTTTGCCTGTTAGCTGTTACTTGTGTAATCAAGCCTTGTTTTTCTGAGTTTTCTCAATCATACACACACGCACATATGTATATAGATAGATAGATATTATCCACTTTTTAATAGCAGAAACCATACCTTAGATGATATCGAAGGTCAAGGTCATGCAAATGTGAAAAGACCTGCAACAGTCAGATACTAACATAAATCGAGTACCGTGACATCAAACAACCAACTACTCAACGATTATGAAAAAGAGGTGGAAAATACAGCAGAACTGTTTATATAATCAAAATTTTGGGTAATATATTATATATTAACACAAACAAGTACAGAAAATACGTCTACTTATCAAATGAATCAAACCCATGAAAGTAGCATACCTTCCTTGAAACTAAACGAATTGTTCGCAGTGCTACCTTAGAAAACAAAGCAGTCCGCAATTCTGCCACAATTATTTTTACCATTTAAACAGAAGTCAACAGGATGAATCGTAAAAAAACAAGGCTCTTCTCAAATAAAGATAGATAAAAGTAACAACAAGACTAGATCAAGATTGTAATGCCCATGTCTAATGGAGGAGAACCGCAGCGAGGGTGGCAATGAGCCACATTGGCTCATGAACTATTTGAGGCTTTGCATGCTACAGCTCCAAAAGTTAGAGTCATTAACTCATGAGTTGGGCTTCAGCAAGAAATTTTAGCTCATTTAATTCCCATATGTGTAGTGATAGGAAAATTTTATGTGAGAGTGAGAGAAGTGAATTTTGACCATTAGATCTAACCATGAATAGTCATCATTGAGTACTCATGTAGTCAATAAATAACTTCTAGTCATAACCATTCAGGAATGGTTGGTTAACCGGTAAATATTTACTCCTCTTATTCCCTTGTACACAAGTAGTCCTCTTACTATATACATCCCCTGTACATGTATATATATGGATGGTCAAGATTTAGATTAACTCCTATAGTCTCTACCTATCACTTGAACCTTTTCATTATAGTAGCATATTATACACCAATTTGGACGAACTTTTTCACAAACACTTGTGGAAAAAGAAGTATTAAAAAATCTTACAAAAAATATGAGCTTTTTAAGAAATAATTTATCGTATAAGTTGAAATTAGTTTTTTCATCTTAATTTTGTTCATAAGCTTTTATTTAACTTCTCCATAACCACCTATAAAGTAACAAGGGCTTTTTAAGTAAAAATCGTAAACTTATTTCAAGTGAAAGGTTCTCATAAGCCAGTAGCTATTCCAAACTAGGTCACAATATATTTTTGTAAGCAATACTAACTAAGGATAGGATGCTACTGTTGACAAATAAAACTTTATTCGAAAGAAATAAGCTATTGATTTGTATTCTGCAAGATGAAATGCTAATGAGCTAATGCGAGTTGAGCTTGAGCCAAGCAAATTATTATCGAGCCACCTGAGCCAAGCAAGGAACGACTCATCTCATTCACAACCATACAAGCAGCGGCACTGAAGACTAATAACTATGTAAAAGCCAATTCAGCTCTCAAGCAATGGTTTGGACACCTGCCTAAAAATGGGAAACCTTTGGGCACATTTATTAGAGCAGTTTTGTGATACTTTATTCTCGTACGGGAAGATCAAACCTTGGGCAATTATTGAGCTTGAGCTATGCTCTAAAACTGTTTTAACTCATACTTTTGGGTTTCAGTAATTCTTAATTAATTGGGAAGCTTGGGTTACCATAAGATGAGAACTCCATTAGCTAAGCTCGTGGGATCAGTCACCGGAGATCTATCTGAACCATTTTGTAATGACTTATTTCAGATTTAATGCTTAATTTTCTGCATATTTGGCATCTTTAAAGGCATCTCTTTGCCTACAATTGTGTCCCTAATATTATGAGAATGACTGTTTCAAGGGTGTTGCAGGTTGCAGGTTGCAAATTGGGTGGCACTATTGCACTCCAACTGCCACCGTTTGTTTTGTTTTCATAGTTCATTTCAGCTCTTAAAGATGTACTTTATCCTTGCTCTCACTACTAGTTAACTAACTTCTCTCTATTTTTATTTCATAAAAAAATCTTGTTTTTCCAAAAGAAATGCAAAATTTAAATCTTTAACATGAACATAGGTACAAATCCAAGGAGAATAAAATGTAACTTCAAGAGGTGTTTTCAAAATCCTAGGCATTAGAAATTAAAACTATATAGACTTCCAAGTCCACCCCAATTGGTAGACAAAACAAGTATATCAATCATTTCATTTATAAATACCGTTGAAAGCAGAAGCTCCAGAACGTGCAATCCCATATCCAATCAACACTGCCACGGGGGTTGCAAAAAGCGCCGTCGCTGTAGGATTCATAGCAACAGCACCAGCATTGCCCGCAGTGGTATTCAACCAATCAACTGCAAGCTTGAATAAGAAAGGGACCTGAACATTCACAACCTGAAAGATAAAATAGACCATGAACCACCACAAGTGAGCAAGTGACTTAGCAGCAAAGATCCAGTACCAACCACAATAGTCACTAATCAACATCAGCAAGTAGTTAACCACAACATAATGAATAAATAAGAGGGTGTCTCGAAGAGCTAATTTGGGCTTATCTTATTACAGCATAAGTACTTGTGTAATTGTTCAAAAAACCTTATAAAAATAGCTTACGATATGCTCATGAGATTTTTCAGTTTAGTTAGACTAAATACCCAATTTGATCCCCAAACTTGTAGGGCCATATCACTTTGTTTAGGACAGTATCAATTTAAACATCGACATAATCAATTTTCCAAAAACAATCTTAGAATAGTAAAAATACCAATACTAATTAAGTACATCCCTATGTCTAGATATGATATCAAATACATCTCTAACATTATTCATTTAGATTCGAATACATCTCCGACATTACCAACTTAAATTCATTATAGTCCCTGCAAATCCCAACAGAGTGGCGAATTTGATTAACATTTGGCAATTTCAATGGTCATTTTGGAATATTGTTAATACAAATGACTAGATTGATACAATCCTACAATTTCAGGAACCAAATTGAATACTTATTTATTTTCATAAGTTCCCATAAGGCTATACCAACATATAAAAATTTCATATAGAACATATGCATAGTTTCTCTCATTCTATATACAATTATAAAAACAACTTCTACATAAGCATTTATAGTACGATAAGCGTTGTATTGAATAAACACTAAATTAAGCTATTTACATTTTACCAAAAGGCCTCTAAGTAAGTAACCATATCATCACTAACCTTAGCTCCAACTAGTAAAACCAATGCAGCAACAACCCGAAACCGAAATTCGAGATTATCTTTCATCCAAAGGTAACTAGCAAGCGACTTAAGGATCTTAATATCAGCAATTTGTGCACCAGGAGGCGATTTAGCAACAGTAGAAGAAGCAATTTTCTGTTTCTGGTTAACACTTCCATCGTCATTTTTAGCTGAAGTTGAAAACAACGCTCGTCCATCTACATTAGAACTCTGTTCCACACAAATTTTCAATCAAAAACCAATTAATTTGAAAATTCAATAAAAAAAATGAAAACGAAAGAAGAAAATTGAGTTAGGCATTTTAACGAACAGGTTGTGGTGCGAATGGTTTGGTTACTCTGTTATGTGGTGAAGAAGAAGATGATGATGAATCAGAGAGAAATCCTTTTATAGAGAAAAGTAAGTTCGGGCATGGTGTGGGTTTGTGGTTATTGAAACTGATTCCGTAACTGTAACGATAACGGTAAGCAGTTGGGTAGACGGTGGTGATTCCGGAAGCAGTTAAAAGTGACCGCACAGGATTACTGCCACCGATGGTGGGTCTGGCGTGCCTCGAAGCAGCAGCAAGCATTTTTTAGAGCTGCAATTTTATTTTATTTTTCTATTCTGTAGCGAAGAAGTTTTTTTCGAAGACAAGAGAGAGAGAGAGAGGCGGTTTAATGCAGCAATGGTATTGCCCCCTTTCCCTTTCTCTCAGTCAAGTTCATTTCATTTTGATTTTGATTTTTGCAGAGTATTTTTTTAGTTTTTTGCAATCAAGTGAAGTCAAAGGAGAGATTCATTCCCTAATTCCTATTCCCCAACAATATAGGACACATACATCGGCACATTGCGATCAAGTTTTCTCATTTTTTGTACTTCAAAAGAAAAAAAAGATATTCATTCAATTTAGTTAAAACTGAAAAGAGAAATTTGTGGAAAAAACTCACACCACTAATATTTACAAATATGACAATTAAAGGGATATAAATACTCATATGTGTTCAAACATAAAATGTTTGACAACAAAGTCATTAAATGAATCTATAATTAATTGGAGTCGATTTGTTGTCAATATAAATCAAACAAACATTATAATAGAATAGAAAATCAAACATTGCATCAAGACAACGAATAAAATAATGTCGCACTCAGACCGACATAATAATGAAAAAAAATTAAATTTGTATAGAAACTACTTTAAACAAAATAAAAGAAAAAACAATGCAAGAGATGATTCTGAATTAAACAAATGACTTCAAACTACTTCTCTTTGATAAACCAGGAAGAAGAAGAATGAGAGTAGAAAAAAGGTTAAGAGAGAAGGTTAGGTTGAAAAAAATTGGCTTAAACATCAGTTTTCACATTTTCTCACTTTAAATTTTGAGAAATGAAAATAGTACATTGATTTTTGGAAAAAAAATACATATATATTCTTTTATAAGTTTAATCTAATTCTTGTATTAGCCCTTTGAGTTTTTTTTTCAATTTAATTTTTTAACTTACATTTTCTTTACACTTTTAGTCAATTTTGTTTTTGTTTTACTTTCAGAAATGATTAGTGCAGTTAAAACATGTGATCATTATAAATTCTATTAAATATTGCAATAATATATCTCTCATACTAATTATTCGAAAATATTCATTCAACCTTATAATTGATTTATATTTTTTAATTTTCTCTACAATCATTTAGATATTTGTATAATTTTAAAAACATAATAAAAGAGTATAGTTTGTTTTTCCTTTTCTTTTTAATAAATTTTTTTCTTAACAAAATTATATAATTCATATAAAGACGAAATTATTTTCGTAACCTTTAACTTAATTTCAAACTTTTGATTAGTTTTTTATTATTTTTTTTTTAAGTTGATATTTTATGTTATTATAAAATATTAAGTAATGTCGGCCTTTTTTAGTTTCTATCACTTACTAAAAAAACTTACATGCCTTATAAAATATTAAACTTACTTTATATGGTCTCAAGTTATATTATACTACTTTGAAATAGACTTTAAGTAATATTATACGTACTTTGAAATAAAATATAACTAAGAAAAATAATCGAAAAGTTGATTAAAATAAAATATAAAATAAAAAATTGGTGTCTGATCTTAATTTTTAAGTAAATATATTATCTTTTCAAATATTATTTATATTTGTATTTCATTTCGGAATGAGCGACTCATTATATTTTTTGGCTAAATAGCACTCGTGGTCCCTTAACTTAATTTTAGTTAACGTTTTAGTTTTTTATCTTTCTTTTTTTTTCGATTTGGTCCTTTATTTTAATTTTAAGTGACAATTTGATATTTTATGTTTTAAAATGTCAACAATATTATTCTATTTTTTTACAAAAATTCAAAAAACTTATCAAAATTTTCAACCAAAACCTATAAAATTAATTATATTCTTTAATATAATACAAATTTCATCAAATTCGTAACTCAAATCTTCAAATAAACTCATACAAAAATTTCATCAAATTTTATTCTTTATTTGATGTTGTTAAAAATGGAAATATGAGTTTATTTGAAGATTTGAGTTTCGAATTTGATGAAATTTGTATTATATTGAAGAATATAATTAATTTTATGGGTTTTGGTTGAAAATTTTGATGAATTTTTTGAATTTTTGTAAAAAAAAAAAGATAACATTGTTGACATTTTAAAACATAGAAGATCAAATTGTCACTTAAAATTAAAATAAAGGACCAAAACGAGAAAAAAAAAAAAAAAGATAAATGACTAAAACGTTAGCTGAAATTAAGTTAAGGGACCACATGTGCTATTTAGCCTATTTTCTCTGTGTAGACCAGATTCATTTTCTTTTTAGGCTAAATAGCACCCGTGGTCCCTTAACTTAATTTCAGTTAACATTTTAGTCCTTTATCTTTTTTTTTCCAATTTAGTCCTTTTTTTATTTTAAGTGACAATTTAATCTTTTATGTTTTAAAATGTTAACAATATTATTCTTTTTTTTTTTTTTACAAAAATTCAAAAAATTTATCAAAATTTTCAACCAAAACCCATAAAATTAATTATATTCTTTAATATAATACAAATTTTATCAAATTCGTAACTCAAATATTCAAATAAACTCATATTTTTATTCTTTATTTGATTTTTAAAATTTCATCTCTAACAACATCAAATAAAAAATGAAAATATGAGTTTATTTGAAGATTTGAGTTACAAATTTGATAAAATTTGTATTATATTATAATTAATTTTATGGGTTTTGGTTGAAAATTTTGATGAATTTTTTAATTTATTGTAAAAAAAAGATAATATTGTTGACATTTTTAAACATAAAAGATCAAATTGTCACTTAAAATTAAAATAAAGGACCAAATCAGAGAAAAAAAAAGATAAAAGACTAAAACATTAACTGAAATTAAATTAAGGGACTGCTATTTAGCCTTCTTTTTATCGGTACAAAACCCTCATAATTTCATCATCATTTATCATCATCTCTTAGGGTATTACTATCCAAACTTTTTCATTATCATCGTTGACTATAAATGGGAAGCATTGTCCCAAATACCTAAGGCTGCTCGCGCGGATAATTGAAGCCAAAGCATCGAAGCTTGATAAATGCATACACATTGATTCTTGAAGTTTCTTTTTTTTAACAAATTAATCATTTAAGTCTATGTACAATAAATTAGTCCATTTAAGTCTATGTACAATAAATTAGTCCTTTTAAGTCTATAAACGTTTATGTGATTAACCTTTTAAACAAATTCTGATAAAAAAATAAACTTAATGTTGTTCAAGAATCCAAAACAGAATGTTAAAAAAATAAACATTTAAAGTTCAAAACAAACATACTTATTTCTATTACTTTGACTGTCTTATTGACTTCTTTAACCTTGATGGTTTAAATGTTCTAAAATGCTTGAACACAACAAAAGTTTTATTTGTTGTTGATGTTTGAGATTGCACATAAGCTTTTTGTAATGAAATGTGTTTAACTACATAAACATTTATTGACTTAAATGACTAACTTGTTAAAAATAAAATTACTTAAAAGTTTCAAAGGATAAGGATGCATTTAGCCTAAATGTGATAATACAACAACTTAGCATCCCTGTTTCTCCAACCTTGAACAATCAAATGCATACATCTCAGCACCAGACACACCATACCGAATTGCAGTGAAAGGATATAAGGCAAAAGAAGTTTCTTGTCAAAGAAAAATATTTAGTTTTTGGTATACATGAAAATCCATTTGCTCAACACTTTTGCAATTGATCCCCAATATGTCATCACTAAATTAGAAAGAAAAATGACATCTATGAACTAAAAACAAATGCTATAAATAGCTGAATCGAACAAGAAGTTGTGACTGAACTCTTATATAAAACCTATTCTACTTTTTACTATTTAGATACAAAAAAAATCCCTATTTGTAACATGTCAGCCAGTGAGTTCTACCATCTATCCGACTCAGTATAACTTATGAGTACATACTATATTAACTGTACAGGATCTTTAACAGTGATGCATGCATGATAGACAGCCTTGTGGACAAGAGGTACGATGAAACCTATCGGTGAAACTCTTCAACCTGCTTGCACCTTGGAGCAATTACCTGTAATTAATTCACAACAATATACAGGGTTCACTTCAATGAGGAAAACACTAAATTCTCCGTTTTCCACGTCTTTTATTGCTACCATCTATATCAACTAGCCTTGATGATGATGGAGCATGTGCTGACAGACCAATAGATTCTGGAATATCAAGATTGACTTCCACGGTTGGGCCTGCCATTGCACGCTTGATGTCGAACTCGTGTAACCGTTGAACTTCAAATCTTACTTTGTCAATCTGTTAATAAAAAAATGGTGAAACAAAATTTAATTAACTAAACCTAAACACAGATAATGTTGCTTTGCCAAGATGAGCTTAGCTTACTATTTCGATATGATATATGGATGCTTGTGCATCAGCCAGTCTCTTCTGCAGATCTTCAGATCTTTTAGTCTGAAACTCAACATTCTGCATTTCGTTTCCCGTTTCTCCTAATTCTTGATATAAAGCTGCAAGAACCAAGAAGTATATTCGTAGAGCATTTTTTATAATAATAAAAATCTTTACAAGAAAGAAATGAAGAAAACACATTCATCCACCCATCAATATGTCTATCAATGTTGCCACTATCTAACAGCGAATGTGTCAGCTAAGTACCGAGCTAGTCCTCTATAAATGTGTTGAGTCTATGGAGATTTAATGAGCTCAGCTTGCTATTTCGAACACAGGATTCTACGTAAACTCGTTAAATCTTCGTAGACTTAACTCGTAGAAGATCTTAAGATCATGTGAGCGTGTGAGTTGAATCACAATTTTAAATACCATAACAATAGAGAAGTTAATGTTATGTGCACCACGCAGCCTTATCATTCAACTGTTCCATTTTAGGCTTTTCAACAACAAAAAATTGACCATTGTCATTTAAGGCATTCATGGGAGAAAATAACCATTATGTTATTGACAAGTTCATGCACCCTCAAACTTGTGATTCTATGCAAATCTATAAGAGTCTACTCAAGTTTACACAAACAATCTCATAAGCAAGTTGACTCGACTTTTATACCTAGAGTTATAACTCTATACGATTGAGTTAACTCAAGAGATTGACAGTCATGGATATAATCAACACATATTCATTCATTTAATAATACTGTGCAGTTCAGACAACACTTCCTCAATGTTTTTCCTTATTATCGAGAATCTCTCTGCAACGCTTTCTCCCATTATCTTGCATTTCTAACTCTGGTTAAGTAATAATAACTCCAAATTCTTTTGGCAGGAGAACAATGAAAAAATAAATTACTTAGGCCTTTAAACTGCTAAAGCATGACACATCAGGAAATGATTTCCTACTGAACCTTCGAACCTACATCAGATCGCTAATAACAATCGAGTTAATTCAGATCACATGAAATCCTAACATTGAAAGCAACCTGCTTCCTTGATAAGATTACTGAGGCCAGAATGAGCACAAGGAGAGGATGGAACTGGGGAAAAAAATAATGTTGACAGATATAGGTTCCATGATAACTCAGGGTCCAGATCCTTTCAACCATATCCAAAGAACTATGAATAGGATGAAGAAGAGAAAGTAGGCATACTAAATCAGAGATTAATGAGGTACTGAGGACATGAAAAATTGCAAAAAAACTGCAATTCACTAAGAATAGAATCAATTTATCAAATGGTGGGAAATGGGGCAAGGGGTTACTAAAAACAATTATATCCTACGCATGGGGAAATCTATAAATTTTAGGAACATGTGTATTAAGTCAAGGGATTAGGATAGTTTATGTTATCACTTATTACTAGAATTAATATTAGAAGTCCTATATATGTATGTTCATTTGATGAATGAAAAAGAGAGTTTTACCATCAAATTTTCCATACGGCATCAGAGCTCCCAATCTGAGAGACTCTGCTTTCACAAACAAACCTAAAACTAGAATTGTTTGTGCAGAAGGAAATGTGGATCCAAGGAAAAATGACATAACCCATTACCATTTATGAATTTCCCTCCCATGGCAGATTTCTGAGCCTAAGTAATGAGGCTGAACAGGGCTGGAATCAATTGTTCCAAACAATGATATTCTTCTTGGATCACTGGTTCTAATCTGACAGGTTGGACCAATTGAGCCATACCACAGCTCTTACAAAGAAAAGGTTCACCGTATCTACAGAATCCTTAGAAAAATATTTTATTGTCACAAATAGATTACACATAAAAAGCTGCCTCTCCACTCTCTCTCTCCCACTATAACCCATGACAAAATTCGACAGATCAGCAACAGAGGGGATTACTTTGTGAACAATATTGAATCACAGGATGACATAACCACAGAAAAGAAGGTAGCTTTTCATCTGTCAAACCTTGTGCAGATCATTTGGATAACTAAAACCAAAAAGAATCTGGCCTACAATTACCATGCAAAGTAACACTCAAACAAGTAAAAGATTGCTGTATAATTAGACAATCAGTCCATGCAGTTCAGAGACAAAAGGCCCACCCTTAAACAATGTTTATCAACAAACCAGAACAGAGCACACTGCAAGAAATGCAAGACATGGTGGAAGCTATCTAAATACACAGACAAGAATAAAGTAGTGTGATCTACAAACTAAAACTTTGACAAATTTAAAATAATTAAAAGTTTTTTTTTTTTGCAATCAATAACTATTAAGAGGGGTACCTGTCAAAACAGACAGCACCCAGACTTGAGTAGGAATATCATAAAGCTTCTTTGCCAAGGTCAAAGACGATTTCAATATCTCCCTGGCCTGTACAGTGTCATGCATTGCAAGGGCCAAACTGCCAAGGGTTGTTAAATATTGGGAAATAAGCTGAAGGTTCCCCAAATAAGTATGTGTCAGCTGTACTCCCCTCGCCAAGCGATTTCTACAACAAATTTACAACTTAGAGGAAGGTAGAAGAAATAGAAAGAAACATCAAACTAAGGCTCAGAAACTATTCTTACTGTTTGTGTTCATGTTTAAAAAACTGAACCATTGAAATAAAAGAATCAAGGGTCAATAGTAAAATTGGGATCTTAAATTATAGATAAAATATATAGGTAAAGGATATTCTTTCATGTGGATACATAGATAAAAATATATTTTATCAAAAATAATATAAGAACATTGAGATTAGACGCACTATATAGCAGGTTTGATTAATGGTGGACATTCTCATCACATGAAACAAATGTTGACCGTTGAAAAGTGCAATAGAAAAACTTGAAAGCCACATGGTCTGTAGGAAAGGGCGAAGAAAATTGTTGTGCAGGTTATTTGGGGGAATTGATTCTAGAAAAAAATTCAGCCACCAAAACCAGGCCATCTTCAGCCGGTTGAAATGATTTGACTGGTCAGAGCCAGAGTTACATTTGACTGGAGTTTTCAACTAAAACAATTATGATATGAGTATTGACTGGACCAGATGTAATGCCAGTTCAGCAGTTTCCTGGTGGAACTGGACAGTCTGGTCTGATTTTCTAAACTGATTTGTATCCCCTGCAAGCTCATGAATTTTGTGATTCCAGCCTTCTTCACTCAGACATGTGCAAATTCAAAATATCTGTTAGACTATTGTTATTATTAGAAAATAAATATTATACATTATTATAATTATTATTCGTAAATAAATATTATATATTATTATAAATAGCATGTTTATAAGATGGGAATAAGAAACTGACTTGTGGTCAGTTTGGTAATACCGTAGCAGTTTATTTATGTATATAGGGTAGTTATTTATGTATAAAATAAATGAAAGTCATAGGGGTTGGTTATCTTAGCATTTCTATGAATTTGGGGGGTCTATTAGCCATTGGGAGAATTCTGGATCTCTCAAATATCCAAATAATATAATTGTAATCTTCATTTTACAGAAATATACCCGTTGGTTTCAATCAATATCACGAGATACTGAGGAACGTGTGATAAATATTCTCTGATCTTTAATTGCATTTGCAGACATAAACTAATTATCAATCTTTGCTTATTATTTCCAAAAAACTAATTATTTTTATTTTTAAATATAAATATGACCAGCTGTCAGAAAGCTTTTGATGATAAACGATTTTGAATACAAAATAATCTAATTCATTATTAGTTATTTGAACAAATTGAAGAATTATAGTTGTGATGCTGACAAAGCAGAAACCTGTCAACATTATATTTTGTATTTGCAGATAAACTCAACTGAATTCTTGGGGAAATCTTCCTAATTGATTTAAATCATTTTATATCAAATAGATAAAGAAAGTAAAAACATTTGCAATATAAACAAGACTATAAATTGGGGATTCACGTCCAGACAAACAATCCTGATCGAATTTGAACAAAAATTACATGAAAAATTAATTACCTTGCTTCTTGTATATCTTGTTGCTTCATCAATAAAAGACCATAAACAAAAAGAACACCTGTTTTCTCTCTAACTCCTACAAAAGAATCCATTACTTCATAAACTGGCCCAATCAAATCAAGTGCCTGCAGACAAACTATGTTTTGCTTAAAAAATAGTGTCCATGGGATCAACCTGCTTCAAATAAAAGTAAATAGCACTGATTTAATTAGAGGTACTACTCCACCTGTGAAGTAGATTCAGCATCACCAATGCAGGTATAAGAAACAGCTGCATAGACTTGGCACATAGCTTGCATTGATTTGCTCTCTGTAAGCTACACCAAAATATGTAGTTATTTCTGGATGACCGTTTCCCCAACCCAGCAAATGAATGTATCACAATTACAAAACTGTAAAGACTACATCTTGATCACTACAAAAATGTCACATCTATGTTATAGACATATCCTATATATACCTTTACTGCTTCAATATAATGAAAGGAAGCTTCGTTATAACAGCCAACAGAATGAGCATATTGGCCTCTAAGCATCTCAATGATACATTCACATGGCTGTAATATTGTTGGAAACCGCATGAACCAATTTTTCATCTGTACCAAAGCCTGAAAATTTGCACACAATGCCATTAATGATTTTAAATATGAAGTATAACAGGATGCAAAATCCAATACACTGGTACAAGAAAAATACCACCAGAAGCAAGCCTTCTTGGTGGATATTAAATGAGATTTGAAGCTTAATAGAATAAAATGCAAGCTATCACTTTGTCTCAATCCCATCCTCAATGTTCTTAAATGGCTGTCATGACAGAATGGTGTGGCAATTTTATTGCATAATGCCACTTTGAGGCAATGTTGGGGCGGCCTTTACAAGGACGCCACTATTTCCATGACGGGCATGGTAGAAAAAGCACCAAATCAACATAAAAGGGAAAAGAAAGATGGGCAAAACAAACCTGAACTGTTTTAAACTCAAAAAAACCCATTTTGCACACAACTGACTCAACTTTTCTGCTATCGATCATTGGCACTACTCTGTCGCCTCGCCTCTTACCCACACATCTCTATCATCTCTCACTAGTCACTTGCCCAATTTGGTGAACAGCACATCTCCAGTGAATAGCCCATTGCGAATGACTTCAGTTTTCTTAAGTATATCATGTTGCAAGCAAGCCATGTTTTCTCTTCCTCCTTTTGTATTATTTTTTCCATTTTCTAAGTTCCTCTGTTCCTTTCTTGTTCTCTTATCTATCTAGAAATCTATCTATTTCTTTCACTCTGTTTCTCTGTTTTGTAAATTGTGAGCTTCTCAGTCTATGTTTTGCAAAAAGAATATTATTAGTGTCCTGTTTCTTTTAACTTTGTTGAGTTTCTATTATATGATTTTGTCTTCTCTGTTTAACGGTTGTTTTTTCTCCTTGTTTTTTAAATTATATTCTACAACATTTTTAGTATACTTTTTGTGTGTGTGTGTGTGTGAGAGAGAGAGAGAGAGAAATATTTTTATTATAGCCACCATACTCCCACCAAAGGTCGCAATGCTGTCCACTACATTTTGTGGATGATTGTGGGCTTGTCACCATGAACCACCATCAGCCATTAATAATATTGCTGGTCCTTAGGGCTCACAAAATGTACAATAGGAATCCAAATATATAAAAACAACGGGAACATAACCAACCTCTTGTGCTTCAACGAATTCTGCTCGTGTGAGCTCTATGGCCACTTTGTTTTCAAGAAAGTGAATTAGTAGCATTAAGTATACTCCAGCCATCCAGATAGAAGAGTGTTGCAAGTCCACTTCTGCTAAACAAGAAAGTTCAATAAGGTTGCATATGAAAACCTCGTTTGCATGGAAGCATAAGAATCTTGAAGGTAATATAAGAATAATGAATCTCACCTCTGACACAATCAGTAATTCCAAGCTTCACTAACTCATCTGCAAGGAAGAAATATTATTTCCATAAGGAAAATGAGTCGAAACTGGCAAGGATTACTAGTCTCCACACAGCAATGCACACCAGCAAGGAATAATATGGAAATCAATTTGCACGATAACAGAAACAACTCAACTCATTAATCACGCTTTCAGAACAAAAAATTCAGAGTGATGCTTCTAATTAAATGGTGTTTCAAAAATGCATTTGACATTAAATCCTATAAACCAGAAGAAAAGACATTTTACTGCTATGGTTGGACATATAGATCAAAAGCCAAAACAAGAAAAAATTACGCAAACACGCAGATTAAAAACAGTTTCTGGACAACCTTGAATTATAAGCATCCCAGACTGTATGCGCTTTCCACACTCCTTAAAAAGTCCTTTTGGGCGCCCAAATATAACAACTATTAGATCAACTAATGCATAGACAGCACTTTTAGGAAGCCATTCCCCATCTATAGGAGGCGGTGCTAACTGAAGCTTATCTCCTAGTGTCCTTCTGCCATTCCCAAAATATACTGGTTCCAGAGATGCCCGCCCAATTGAACTGAACCCATTCATTTTTCTCAACTGTTCTTGAATCATTCCTTGCTTTTCTGACAGTGCTACCTTTTCCCTGTAGTGAAGATCAGACCTGGAAAGACTTTGATCTAAAGCACTGAGCTCCTTCACTAGCTCTTGCATATGTTGTGTTTGCTTCCTATCGGCCTTCGCGGCAGCATCCAGATTGTCTACATGGGGTGCAGCATTCTTGTAATCACATAGCCGCATCCAATAGAATATGTGCAGTAATTCATTATAAAAGAGCAAGCCAGGGCATTGTCGTCTCTGAGCATTGTGTGGAAGTAAAGGAGGAAAGGATTAGATTAAAATAAAAAGGAATCATGGTATAGGTCAGTTGAAAATATGCACATGCCTGTGGGAGTACATTGTCTACAAAAGGAAAAGCAAGAAGCTAAAGAAACATTTGAACTCACGTTATCTGGCTGAATTGACTCCCAAATCTCATTGCATTTATTAACAGTTTGCTCAAGCTCAGCCATATTATCATCATTCCATTGCATGAGATGGACATGCAACATTGAAGTGGCAAAAAACATCTGGTCCATCATAATAAAACAAGGAATTACAGACAGACAAATGACGATATTATAGCAAACTCAGCATTATTGGAGTACCCTTTACTATACGCACCGTGTGGGAAAAGAAGTAACATTGTCATAATGAAAGAAAGTAAAAGATGAAAGTGAGGAGTTAAGAATAAGGGAAAGAAAAAAGAAGGGGGGATTTATTCATTTGCAAATTTCAATTTAGTTTTAATTATATTTAAGTTATAACTTTACTAAAAATATCAATAAAAAAAGTGAGTTTAGGGTTTTTTGTACAAAAGTTGTGAAGATAAAGCTTCCAGAAGGTTCTACCTTTTTTTTTTTATGGAAAAAAGAAGGTTCTACCTATTAATGGTAAGAATTCAGTTAACTAATGAATTAGTGCAAAGAGCAGAGCAGGAAGCAAAGGAGATGTTTTTTCTTGTAACCTTAACAACTAACCTGCAACTCAGGGTAGCGTACTTCAGTAGCACAGACATACCCACATTCTAAGACGGAGATTGAACCCCGGTAGTCTCCTTCAATTAACAGAACCTTTGCAAGCTGTGAATTGAAGTTGCAAGACCACAACTTTGTTGAAATCCTTCAACAAAATAAACAACAGATTATGACCATGCAGGTAGAAGCAGCATTGGTTAGTAAGGTAGTTAATCCCAGATAGCGAAGCATTGCGGCCAACCCCGAAAGTGAGATAGTGGCCAACCACGCAGCCATGGCCAGGCACTGCACCGCACCTCTCTGGCGCAATCTCGAATGTAAAAATAAAAAATTAAAGCTTTCCACCTCTTCATCAATATCAAATATTGAACACCTTTGACATATATATTATCAGACACAAATACTCAATGAAAAAGTAAAAGATAATTTCCAGGCTGAAAAATGTAGGTATAGGTATACTATTACTACTGAGTTTTTCTATTTAGTACAAGACAAATGATACAAATGCGTGAAAAGAGGGAAAAGCAGACATGATTGAGGATATGAAATGAAAAAAACAGAACATTTCCTTGAGAATTCACACTCTGGTGTAGATGTTACAATTTATGAGTTTCCTTTCATACTAATCAGCATTTTCCATTACTATTTACTATATACAGGCTACAGCTACTGTTTTTACACCCTCTCCCTCAAGTTAAAACATATAAATACACCCACCAAGCTTGTTGTAATTTACAAATGGATCATAACACAACTATTATTTACTATCTGGAGCTACTGGTGTTGTCAATCACGCATCACAAAAATAGAAATTTGTTCAAATTCTACTATGCTACAGTGTTATAGTGCTGCTATAGCCTCTATTTGACAATACTTTGTACTAAATAGTGTATCACGAAACAATAGTGATTTGTTCATATTCACTGCGCAAAAGCGCTACTACTTGATAACACTATTAGCTACTTGCTAGCAGACCCCAGTTAAAATGTGTGGCAGTTACAGTTAGTTTAGAGAGAGAGAGACAACATGTGTAAATAAGAGGGAACTAATTGTGATCAGTTCTTTTAGACTTGGAGAGTGATATTCTGTATCCTTATTGTTCGGTACTGTTTTTTGAGCATCTGTTTCAGTATCTTTCTTATACAGACACAGACATTGCTTCCCACCATTGAACACTGCATTTTTAACCCCAATTCTTATCTGATGTACTAACTAGCCTGTTTGAATTAGATTCCAATCGAAGCAAACAGGGAAAAAAACTTCCCAATGCATTTTTTACAAAAACAACAATAAGTTAGCTTTGTTCAAAAGCCCGTTTGACCCCTCACCAAAAGCTAAACCATGCAAATATGTTCTAACACTGTCCAAAGTATCCAACAAATCATAATTAGATCTATTCATCCAAACAAGGTTTAGAAGCCTTTTTGTACACAACCTACAAAGGCATTGCCTCGAGCTGAGGATGTTAAGATTGATCAATCCAATAACTCTGCAGATGTTAGATTGATCAATTCAATAACTCAAAGAAAGCGAGATCTAACAAAAATAAAGCAAAAGTCATTGTTGACAAAGGTTTTAACTTGCAGTCACAGCCGCAATCCTTGATATTAATTGCAATCGCAGAGACATTAAAAACTTTGATGTCACAATCCAAATCACGGTTGCTGAGCTTTTCCTAAAACTCTACATCTAAAAAAAGATGGTTTTCCATTAAAGGTTTCATAAAAAGGTCTGCTACCACGATCACATCGCAACATCATGAATTTTTGTCTTTGAGTGCGATTGACACCGTGCAGCCGCATTTGACTGCAATTCTCCACAATATCTAAGATCGCGACAAGATGGAGACTAAGGTTTTAAATAAAGGTCTAAAATTGCAATCTAGGCTGCGACATAACAGTTTTTAGTGTTGCAAGAAATAGGTAATGAAATATAAAACAAAAAAGACATTGTTGACCGAGGTTATAAATTGTGATCTTCTCACATTCCTTAATATTGAGAGTAGCCGCAGCCCGCCTAAATATCAAAAACCTTGATGTCACATCCAAAACCACAGTTACTAACCTTTTCTAAAACCCTATTGATGATCAAAGAAGATGTTTCATTCATACATTCATGGTTTTAAAAAATGCTCACCAGCCGCAATTTGACTGCGATTGAAACCTTATCGGCCAATATTTGACAAAAAATTCTCAAAATCTCCACACCACAATATCTAAATTTCCACGCAACCACAATTTAAAACCATGGTTCCATTAATCAAAAAAGCAATAAAATTAGAAGCGTAGGATAGGAGACATACTCTTTTCCAGCAGAGGCAGTAAGGTCAAGACCCTTATACAACACTTGTTTCTGAGGTGGTATAGCTCCAACAAGATGATAACAAAGACTCAACAAACTATAAGCTCGGCACTTCAATTCAAAACAAGACGGTATAGACTTCAAAAGTAATTGCTACAAAAAAGTCAACAAAAAGAAAAACTTAAATTTAGTCTACTTTTATTTTGTCAAAACATTTTCTATTTTCGTTATCTAAAATTCGTCATAATTTGACTTGCTAACAAAGGAGATAATAGACTCTTAAAGTGAACAAATATCTATAGTTCTAAAAACAATGAAAATGTTAAAAGAATCTTGTAGCACCCGATACTTTCTAATCGAAGGTGTGTCTCGGTATCCAATACTGACACAACATATACACATTGATTTCATTCAATTAATCAATTTTGCAAGTTACTCCTTTTTCTATTTCCCGTTACACTCAAATAGCTTAAGTGAACTTAATGCTAGTAACTTAAGTAAACTTAATTAAAAACAAACGTGAAGTCCGTACAAAAGGTTATTTTTTGGGTGTAACTGGAAATAAGATGGATGTAACTAACAAAATTATAAATTAATTCATTTTCTCAAATTGGTGTCGATATATCAGTATTTTATCGATATTTGTGGTTCATAAAAAAGAATTGTTTCCATTATTTCTAAAAATATTGCATCCCTAACTAACATTTCATGTTTTCTAAGTTACAATAGCTCAGTTCAAAAATGTCAATTTAAAATTAAAAAGAACATTTATTTTAAAAAGCAAAATATTTTCCGAAAAGCAAATTGCAATTTGAATTAAAGAGATAAAATAGAAGGATTAAGAAGGAAACTAACGGAACGTTCGAGATGTGATTTAGCGTGGTTAACGTTGTGAGAATGATGAAGAAGGAGAGTTGCAATGCGAAGACGAGTTTTGACTTCAACAATTGGGAAAAATGAAACCTCACTTTGACATATTGCTTCTAAGCATTTAACTGCTTTTCCGATTTCGCCTCGATTTTCGTGATACTCTGCTAATCCCCAAAGTCCTTCCACTACTGCTTCCATTTCCGATTCTTCTTTCTGCTAATTTCTCTTTTCCTCAATTCTACCTCCAATTTCAACTCGTAAATATTCCTATTTCCTAATTTTTTTCAATTTCAATTTCAACTTCAACGGCAATTTCTTTTTTTTTTTTTTTGAAGTGGTTCGGGTGGATGTGTTGTTTAAACTTGAAAATGGAGTCAATAGCGGTGAAAAAAGAAGGAAAAGAAAAGGAAAACTGTCCGGTTATTGTTTTTCTCTGTTTGCTGGGCTTGTTCTTGGGGACTACTATTCACACCCTAACTTTATTTTATAATAACACTTTAATTTGCATGTACTTACAAATTTTTACAAGGATAACAATTTATGAACTATTATGGGGTGATTTTATAAGTTTACCGTAAAAATTAAATATTATTAATGATTTAATAATTGTAATGGATTATTTATTGAGTAAATTTTTTTTTATAGTATATATAAAATAAATTTTTATAATAATATTTATACCCTATTTTTTATGGTATTTATTAGAGGTGTAAGTGGATAAAATATATTCAATGAATTTGAACATTTAAATTAAATCAAATCAAATCAAAGTGGATAAAATTATCCGTTGATTTTTTATTTCAATAAAAAACCAAATCAAACCCATGTTAACCGAAGATTATTGGTACAGGTATTGATTTTAGTTATAAAAATTAATAAAATCAAATCAAATCACCGCTATTTATATTTTTTATATATATTTATTTTTTACACAAAAGTTTGGTCCAATAAGACAAAAAAAAAATTATACTACAATCAGGGCCATTAAGTTAAGATATATCTCAAACCCTAGTTTGACATTCTCATATTCACTCATATTGTATGTGCCGCTCATTTACTCTCACTCATTTATACTGTATCATCCTCCTCAGTCCTCACATCATCCATAAAAACTCACCTATTTATTTTGCATTGTCATTTAAATTCTCATTTAAAATATAGACAACTAAATTCTAATTTAATTTGGCATTACAAGTGTCTATTTTGTATTTTAACTTGGGTTGTTATTGCACAATGTTATTCCAAATTTTATTTTAGGGGACCAAATTATGTGATGTTATGCATGTTTTGTTTTAGTCTTTTAGAAAATTAAATTATAAAATTGTAGTTATTCCAAATTCTATTTTAGATTAACAAATTAAAGTGGCAAATGTACTTGTATATTCTTTTTTTTAGACTAAATAGCACTCGTGGTCCCTTAACTTAATTTCAGTTAACGTTTTAGTCATTTATCTTCTTTTTTTTTTCTTCCGATTTGGTCCTTTATTTTAATTTTAAGTGACAATTTGATCTTTTATGTTTTCAAATGTGAACAATATTATCATTTTTTTTACAAAAATTCAAAAAATTGATCAAAATTTTCAACCAAAACTCATAAAATTAATTATATTCTTTAATATAATACAAATTTCATCAAATTCGTAACTCAAATCTTCAAATAAACTCATATTTTCATTATTTATTTGATGTTGTTAGATATGGAAATATGAGTTTATTTGAAGATTTGAGTTTCGAATTTGATAAATTTGTATTATATTGAAGAATATAATTAATTTTATAGGTTTTGGTTGAAAATTTTGATGAATTTTTGTTAAAAAAAATGATAACATTGTTGACATTTTAAAACATAAACGATCAAATTGTTACTTAAAATTAAAATAAATGACCAAATCGAAAAAAAAAAATAAAGGACTAAAACGTTAATTGAAATTCAGTTAAGGGACCACGAGTGCTACTTAGTATTTTTTTATTATGTAAAAAAATTAATTTGTTTTATTGAAATTCAATCACCCGAATCGAATCAACTTGTATATCATCGGTTTAGTTTGGTTCGAATTCAAGTCATAAAAAACAAATAAAACCAAACTAAACCAACCCGTATAAATTTATTGGTTTGGATTAATTTTTCACAGAAAACTAAACCGACCCATTACACCCCTAATATTTATATCCTATATTTGATAATACATGATGAATTAAAAAAAATATTTTTTACAACAAATAAACATTTTTAATCCTTGAAATTAATATTACTTTCGGTCAATTAAGTACCTCAAATTTGTAAAATAATAATTTAATTTTTATTATTATTTTGAATTTTGTATCACAAATTTAAATATTGTAGAGCTTATTTTTATACATCAAAAAACTATTTAATTCAAAAAATATATATATTATTAATTTTTATAAATGTTTACTAAAGAAATATCAAATAAAGGAGTTAAACTGATTGACATTTTTTAATTTAAAAAATAATTTATTATTTTATAAATTTGAAAAAAAAAATTAACTGATGATTATAATTTCAAAAAGTAAAATGACTATTTTTTAAATAAAAAATACTCTTTACTCTACTCTTATCCGCAGAGTCTTTATATTTTATTTTTAGTTTTCAAAATGTTTTGTTCAGATATTTAATTTGTAAAAAGTTACAAAATGTTTGTGTATTGGCATGGATGTGCTGATTTTTTACAGATACAGATAAAGTCAGTATCATATAAGTCCGACGGTATAAAAATAATAAAGTCATTTGTTTGATTCCCATTTAATTCTTAATTAATTACACTATCCAAATAAACAATTATCAATGCAAACTTTTTTTTTTCAAATTGAGTTATAATATCAATTTATTATATTAAGGTAGGCATTATAAAATTAAAAGAGTGGATATACGTTTTTTAAGATAAATTATATTTATAATTCAATATAAATGCTGAATTTTACAAATTCAATTGTTGATTATTGACACAATATATTAAGCATTAAACACACAAAATTTTATATAAATTTGATACTTTTAGCTATGTAATATAGCCATTCATATTAATATTTTTTAAAAATTTATTATACGTTCATTTAAAATTATTTAATGGTATATTAAATAATTTTAAAATTTTATAAAAATTAATGGAGTTGATTTATTCAATAAGAACTTCTGATTTAAGGATCAGATGAGTGAAATGTATTATTTATATTAAGTTATTAAAAACAAAAACTTATCAAATAGTTATTTCTATGAATCCCTTTCAAAATTTAAAATATCTAGTATCTTATTATAAAATATTATCAAGATATAAGTAAAATTATGGTAATATAACTTATTCTTGTGCACTTTCATGTAAAACTTATTTGATCAATAAATTTGTTTCATACTAGCTGTTGTAATCACTATTTTGCAAGTATCTCTTTTAGGTTCTAAATAAAAAAAATTCACTTTATGTATCAATAACAAACATTGATCTCATGTTTAGATCTCATGTTTAGATGATATACAATTCTCTTTTAATTCAATAATATGCAAATAATTGTGTATCAATTTTCTTTTTAATTCAAGACAAAGATGTAATAAAGTATCAATCTTGATTTTGTTTTGGACAGAAAAGTGTCAATCTTATTAATTGAACACCATCATATAACTAATCACCAACAAATTTGACCCAAAAAAAACTTAGTCCATAAAGAAACATTCACATGTATGTTTTACACAATAATTAAATTGTGAGACTTAGGTTGTCTTTGAAAAAATATAGGTAATTTATCTATCATTTAATAAAAAGTAGTCACATAAGTAAATATATAAGTGATACTCACAAATTTATGTGTACTCCACTTATAAATTTACTTATGTGACACATTTTCATTTAATGTTAGATAAATTATCCACAATTTTACAAAGACGATATAGAAATATTGTAATTAAATATATATTTTTCTCTTAAATTGATTATTAAATAATAATTTTTTAACTAATTGATTAGCGATAACTAATGGTATGTAAATATTCGAGACAAATACTAATAATCAAAAACATTTTTTACTTTAATCAATTTGTTTGTGAAGGATAATTTTTTAACTAATTGATCAGCTACAAATAGTTATCATGAGTGACGGATCCCCTTTATAGTAAGCGAGGGCTCTTGCGCTCACAATAAATAAAAAATTATTTTAATAATATTATTAATTTATTAAGTCCCCAAAAAATATTCTATATTGTGTATTCAATTATATATTTACTTTTAATGTTATTTTTAATTTTGTTTATATCAACTACAACTATTAAAAGATGTTTTTGTATCACAAATTTTGTAAAAAAATAGAATGTGCAATCATATGGAAGAAGATTGGTTAAATAATTTGTTAGTTACGTACATAGAGAATGACATATTTGATAGTGTTTGACAATTAAAAAACCATTTAACATTTTTTAGAATATGAAATCTTATAAAAAACAAATGTGATCTGTAATTTTTTATATATATTTTGAGTTTGTTTAATTATTATAATTAAAAAAAATACTAAAAAGACGTATTAAGAATGAAAGACACATTTTTCATATATTAAAATATAGTTTTGGGATGAGAAAAATTACAAACAGGCGTGGCGTGTATGAGAGTTAAAGCGTAATTAAAAAATGCGGTGAGCGTGGATCGAACACGCGACCTTCAGATCTTCAGTCTGACGCTCTCCCAACTGAGCTATCCCCGCAACTTATTATTATTTATTATCTAATTGACTGTATTCTATATACGCCATCACTATCCACTTCAATCCGTTAATGACACAACAAGTGCTTTTTTCACATTAATAAACAACTGGTTCCTTATTATAATTTATAAGGTGTGTTTATTTGATATATTTCTAGTATTAGTTTTCTTAGGAATCCTCTACTACTCGGTAGATTATTCACACAAATGTCTTCGTTTATTCTTTTTAATCTTTCTCATACTCCAACTTTTTCTAGTAATGTCAGTCTTTGTCCAACAAATGAAGCATGTGATAGTTGAGATGATGAAGTCATTAAAAAGGAATATGCATTTTTGTATGGACATTTGATAAAGTGGTTAAAGAATTTTAGTTAAAATTGAAAAGATTTTATTTGTCAAGGGATATAATATAATAATTTCCTTACAAACAACCAATGTAGTGGGAGGCTTGAAGAATGTTAATTATCATTTTGAAAAATATTGTTATATGGGAAATTTTTTTTATAACATTATGGAATTTTCTTAATTGAAAAATGTTTTATCATTTCCTATAATATAAAAAAGTGGTTAGTTATTTTTTAATTAATCAAAATGTCTCTAATAATTATTTTATGAGTGTCTCTAAAGGGATTTAAAGTCGACATCGACATCATAAAGTTACAAGACTAAACTCTTATTATTGAACTAACATCTTAAGTATAACAATGTTTATTATTAGTTATGATGAATGATTATACAACAAACTACGTTACGCCATTCATCTATTTTTTTCCTCTCGTCGACGATGGTTGTTATGTTGGAGTCAAGAGCAATGTTATCAAAATCACGTATTAATATATAAATTTGTACGAATTTGCATATTCAGGTGCAAAATTCGCATTAATTCATTGGTAAATTCGTTCTGAAGACTGAATTAACACGAATAAATTTGCAAATTTACATTACATTTGGGTGAATTTGGCGAATACACCGATTTTACCCTAAATTTAAAAGAGGCTCAATTTTTTAGGTTCAATTCAAAAAAATCTTATTTTTCAACTCTTCTCCAACACGTTTCAGACTAACGTTTATTCTTCTCAGACTCAAACGAACCATTCTCTTCTTCTTGATTTAAACTTGCATGTGACTTCATATTCACCATTGAAGGTGCAAACACGAGAAGGGGGGGTTGAATTGTGTTTGTCAAACTTAATTTCTTTTGCTGTTTTGTTAAATGTTGATTTGAATTATTCGATAAATAATTAATCAGATTCAACAGCGGATAATAATAACATAATAACACAACAATTTATACTGGTTCACCATTAACTAGGCTACGTCCAGTCCCTTCCTCCAGAAGGCCTTTTACTAATTCAAACTCCTTCCACTGACCCTTCAAGTCAGTCTTCCCAAACAGCCTGACAACCCCAGACTTTTGAGGAACAACAACACATTGACTATACCTGCCAAGTCTTCTCAAACAGCCTGACAACCCCAGACTTTTGAGGAACAACAACACCTTAACTAAACCAGCTAAGTCTTCTCCTACCAATCTGACAACCCCAGATTGAAGAAGGAATCTACACCACTATAATAAAGGTTTAGAACTTTGCAACGTTGCTTCTGGAAAGCTGTTTGCTGCACTTATTTTTGCACTCTTTTATTGCTTCTGGAAAGCTGATTGTTGCACTGTATTTCTCTCTCGAAAACACTTAGAAAATATTGCTCTTGCTCATTTGTTTTTCTCTCTTTTGAACTCTCAGATAACTTTGAATTGAAGCTTGAGTTCTTGTGTTTTTCAATACTTTATTCTTCAGCATTAAGTCTCTATTTATAGTTGAACTTTAGAACTTCACTGATGCTTTACTTCTCGAGTATATTTCAATTAATCTGTTTTGAGAATATTCTTGTAACACCCCGAGTTTAAAACACAGCGCGAGTGTATTTTTTTTGTTAAAACGAATACATAAATAAAAGAGTTTTCAGAATTGCGTTCCAAGGAAATTAAAATCAATTCAAATTAAATATCATTCGACTTCGTAATTAAAAATAGTAAGGAATTTTAAAACAGCAACATCACAATTGAATCGAATGAGATATTTATGAGAATTTGATCTTTATAATATACTAAAATAAAGATACATCAAAATATTTATCACAGTGCGGAAGAGTTTTACAATAATTCCCAAAATGAATATTTACAACCATTGAGTTCAAAACCCTATACATAAGTCTACTCTGATCATACCCTAAGCTACAGTAGCATTACAATATTCACAAGTCTTTTCTTCACCCAGCTGCTCATCTCTTTGCATAGCCCACAAGTAAAGATCAAGGGAAACTAACGACGTTCCCTGTCGTTAGTATGACCATCAGGGGTACGGTTCTGAATCTCATCTGAGGGCAACGCCCAATTTCCACAATAATTGTAAAGGGTCACCGACCGAAAATAACAATTACCACATAGCAGTTATATCAAGAATATCAAACATATTCATAGTACATGATGATAAATAAGGATGCTAAATTTTGAAATACATGTCATTTGTACTTTACAAAACAGCAACCAAGTAAGTATAAAAATCATGATGTAAGCACAAACATCAATTCATCCGAAATTACAGATTTTTAAAAAAATACTTACTCACACAACAATTTTCCACCATCAACATAAAATCAAACGTGACCCTCCGGTCAAACACTCCGATGCAATATGTATATGCTCATGTTCATAAATTCTTGGAATCACCAAGGTGCAGTCGCTTACAGACCAGCACAATTTAACGGCCCTCATGACCAGGGTGCAATCGCATACAGATCAGCACCAGTGCAGTCGCATACAGACCAGCACTCGTGCAGTCACTACAGACCAGCACGTTTGACATAAACCAAGGTACAATCACTACAGATCAGTACCTAGTGCAATCACTACAGATCAGCACTCGTGCAATCACTACAGATCAGCACGTGGCTGCGCATTTCAGGATACATACACTACAGTCCAGTACCAGTGCAGTTGTTTATCTGACCAACACTTATATACCAAGGTACAATCACAGATTAGTACCTAGTGCAATCACTACAGATCAGCACGTGGATGCACATTACTCTGTGGCCCATCGCGGGTACCACTTGACTATGCCATGCATGAATATGCATTGTTTCACTTCATTGAAAACAGTATGCAACCTTAGTAAAATTCATGCATTTTCCTCATTTGTCAAAACATCTCAACACATTCAAAGATTAACCATTCAAGCAAGCATTACACTTTGCATTACCTCAAAGTTCCACTCTTTATTAACAAAGGTTTTTCCCCAACTGTTAAGATTCAAAACTGTGATTAAAACTGAGGTTTTTGGCAAAAATACGAATCTGTATTCGAATACAGCTTCATTGTATTCGAATACAGAAGCCAAACAAGGCAGAATCAACATCCTGTATTCGAATACAGACTCCTAGTATTCGAATACAGAGGCTGTCACAATACAAAAATCAGAATTTCTACAACTTCAGTAAATTCTCAAAAACTTCATCATCACCACTTCAAACTATCACCAAATTTCCATTTTTAATCACCACAAACCTTCCCAAGGTACCCCAACACTTAAGTTTTATAAAACAATGTTAAAAACTTGAATTTCTGAAAAATACGAATCTGTATTCGACTACAGCTACCTTGTATTCGAATACAGAAGCTAAAACAGTAAAAAATCAGCATTCTGTATTCGAATACGAGGCCTTCGTAGTCGAATACAGATGCGAAGTCAGTGGCAAAAGTTGCAAATCTGTATTCGGCTACAGAGGGTTGTAGTCGAATACAATGGTTAAAACAGAAGCAAAAATTGCAAATCTGTATTTGGCTACAGAGGGTCGTAGTCGAATACAGATGCTAAGTCAGTAGCAAAATTGGAAAATCTGTATTCGACTACAGGGGCTCGTAGTCAAATACAAGTTCGAAAACTTAGGGAAAACAGAAGCTTTGCAGGTTGTATTCGAATACACTCAATGCCGTATTCGAATACACCTTCGAAATCAGTGAATTTTTCTGAAACTTCAACACATTTTCAAAACCTTTTCTTTTGAAAATCCAACCCAACACTAGAATCATAATTCCCCTCTTTTAAAACCTCAACTCAGAACATTTTTCATCAAATACCAACAACAGATTTTTCATAAAAATACTTCCACCATTTTAAATCCCTTTTCATTTGAAACAACCATCAACACCAGATTGTTTAACAAAACACAGCAAAACACAGATTTACTCAAACCAGAATAACCTCACTGATTTTTAACAAAACAAAATCAGAACCAGAATCATCATTCAACGCTCACAGAATGATTTTCAAAACATAATACAATGTTTTTCACAATCATAAACCAAATATCATTCATCACACATGCATTTACAGCCCTAAATGCAATCTAGAAAGTTGGAAGGTGCCCTTACCTTAGTTACGTTCCCTTAGCTCGTACGCTTCTGCAACAAAAGCCGACGATACTCCCGTTCGCGTTCGCCGCTACGAAAATTAGTTCTTTAGCTCCGTAACGATCAGAGGAATGACTTTCGTACTCGAAACTTTCTGATTCGACACTCAGATTTTCCAGAACGATGACTTTTAATTTTAAGTAAACTGTTTTTCTTCACCAACACTCAGAAAATTAGAAGAAGAAGAAGAAGATAAAGCAGAACTGGCGCGTAGAGGAAAGAAGGAAAAGCTTCTTACTTAAATATCCACATAAAGCAACTGACACAACAGAGGAGAGAGGAATTGTTTCCTTTTTCACAAATATCTACGCCACCTCACCAATTCTTATATCAAAATATCTTTTGATCCTCCAGCACTTAACCCGTTTCCGTCGAAATTAGCAGAGAATATCTTAATTAACGGTCCGATAATTTAATTACTCAAAATTAAATTAATTCATCCATTATCCAATAATTTTAATTCCACCTCCAAAACAATTAATTATATATATATATATATATATATATATATATATTTACACAAAATATACATATATTGAATATTACACCGATATTCCCAAAATACCCTTAAAATCAAATCTGAATTTAATTTTAAATTTAAGGGTCTTACAATACTACCCCCTTAAATTAGTTTCGTCCTCGAAACTACATGCCGTTAAACAAATGAGGATGTTGTTCCCTCATCTTACTCTCTAGTTCCCAAGTCGCGTCTCCAGTAGTCGGATTCCATATCACTTTGACTAGCGGGACTTCCTTGTTCCTCAGCTGTTTGATCTTCCTATCCTCAATTCTTACAGGTAATACTTCAAATGACAGGTTATCCTTCAGTTGAATCGTGTCTGGTTCGATCACATGCGACGGATCTGAAATGTACTTCCTTAGCTGCGACACGTGAAATACGTCATGAATATTGGACAGCATTGGAGGTAAAGCTATCCGGTAAGCCAATGGTCCGATACGCGCAGAAATCTGATATGGTCCAATAAACTTTGGAGTCAATTTTCTGGATTTAATAGCCCTGCCCACTCCAGTTGTAGGCGTGACTCAACTTGAGTCTTTTGAGTCTTTTGCTCACTGATCTGTTTTGAGCATTTTGCTCTACTTCTGTTTTGAGCATTTTTCTCAAATTCTGTTTTAAGCATTTTTCTCAGATTCTGTTTTGAGCATTTTTCTCCAATTCTGTTTCGAGCATTTTTCTCAGACAGATTCATCTGAAGATATCCTCTGGTGACGTCATCATCTGATTTATGCTTCTGGTGACGTCATCTTCTGGTGACGTCATCTTCTGGTGACATCATCCTCTGATTTCTGCTTCTGGTGACGTCATCTTCTGATGACATTTTTCATTCTTCTTCTAAGTCAAATATGTTATTTTCATAAAATACATTTGTTAACATCAAAACTTTAATTGCAAGAACCAACTTGGTTCCAACAATCTCCCCCTTTTTGATGATGACAAACAATGTATTTTTTATAATACTTTTTCTTTCTTTTGACTTTGACTCCCCATAAGACTAAGCTTCATTTTATATTTTCTCCCCCTAAGTCTAATGCCCAGATATCAAATGCATCATACATCATCTTCTCCTTCTTTCAAATACATCATCTTCTCCCTCTGTTGTTTTTTTTTTCACTTTTTTTTTTCGACTCTTTTTTTTTTATAAAAGTACATGAAAAATAAACTAACATAAAAATTAAACTAAGCTATTAGGTTAGGGATGAAGATAAGATTAAGGTTTTTCTTAATGAATTCAAACCTATCTTCAGGTAGTGATTTAGTGAATATGTCAGCCCATTGATGATCAGTGTCTACAAATTGAATGTTAAGTACCTCTTTTTGAACATAATCTCTGATGAAGTGATGTTTGATCTCTATGTGTTTGGCTCGAGAATGTAGGATAGGGTTTTTGGTTAGGCAAATTGCAGAGGTGTTGTCACAATAGATGGGTATGTTGGATTCTAATATTTTGTAGTCTTCAAGTTGATGCTTCATCCAGAGTAGTTGAGAGCTGCAGCTAGCTGCTGAAATGTATTCAGCCTCTGCTGTTGACATGACAATGGTGTGTTGTCTCTTACTGGACCGCGAAATTAAATTGTCTCCTAAAAAGGTACAATAGCCACTGGTGCTTTTTCTTTCAAGTTTATCTCCAGCATAGTCAGAATCACAGTATCCACTCAGTTTGTATGTAGGAGTTTTCTTGTAAAACAAGGTGAGGTTGGTAGTGCCTTTTAGGTATCTAAGGATTCTCTTAACAACAGTTAGATGAGATTCTCTATGATCAGATTGAAATCGAGCACATACACACACACTAAATATGATATCAGGTCTAGAAGCAGTAAGGTAGAGTAATGATCCTATCATTCCTCTGTAGATTTTCTGGTCAACTTTTGTTCCTGATTCATCTTTATCAAGTGAACAAGTAAGATGCATTGGTGTAGCCATAGGTTTGCAATCACTCATCTTAAACTTCTTGAGAAGTTCCTTTGTATATTTAGTTTGGTGAATGTAAATACCTTCTGAACTTTGTTGAATTTGTATTCCTAGAAAGAACTTAAGTTCTCCCATCATACTCATTTGAAATTCATGTTGCATTAATTCAGAAAATTCTGGCCACTGGAGCAAATGTCTCAGTGTAATAAATACCCTCTTGTTGACTGTAACCTTGTGCCATAAGCCTTGCCTTGTTTCTGACTACTTCACCCTTTTCATTTAGCTTATTTCTAAAGACCCACTTGGTTCCCACAATGTTCTTCTCTGGTCTTGGAACTAGATCCCAAACATCATTCCTCTTAAATTCATTTAACTCTTCCTGCATTGCAATATCCATCCATCATCTCCCAATGCTTCACTAACAGATGTAGGCTCAATCGATGAGATTAAACCAAACAGACTTATATCTTTTAATGATGATCTGGTTCTTAAAGAATCACTTCCACTTCCAATGATCAGATTTTCAGGATGAGATGAATGGTATTTCCATCTAGATTTCTCTTCTGACTTCTCATGATTGGTTCTGATTTGATCAGATTCATCCTTTGAAGATGTGTCACATGCTTCTGACTTGCTTGTATTCTCCACTTCTCCATGTTCTGCTGGTTTATCTGCTTCTACTTTCTCTGGTACTTGTAAATCTAATATAGACTCTATTCTGAATGTAACATACAGTGTTCATTGCTTCAGCCCAAAATTGTTTTGCAACATTTAAATCATTTAACATAGTTCTGGTCATGTCTTGAAGTGATCTATTCTTTCTTCTAACTTATCTTCAGATTTATCCTCTGAAGACTTGTCGTATGCTTGCTGGTATCTTCTGCTTTTTCAAGTTCTTTTGTTGCATCAGCTTCTGGGTCTTGTAAATCAGCTTCTGGTAGATATGTATTTCTGGTTCTAGTAAACTTGCATTAGTTTCCTCTGGTTCTGGTGAACCAGCTTCGGTTTCCTCTGGTTCTGGTTAACCTGCATCAGCTTCATCTTGCTTTGACTTTTCAGGTCAAGCTATTTGTCATATAACATAATACAAATCAATTAATTTAAAAATAAACTCAATACAGCCAAACCATTAATTCTGCTTCTGATGGTTTCTGGTTGTTTTTGAAACCACTGAAATATTGTTTCTGTTGAAGTGTTCACATCACGTGAATCACTTGGTTCCTCTGACAGTTTGAAAACGTGCAGAATACTTATCTAGCTTTGATTTTTAAGATCAAGCTTCTTGTTATCATATTAAACATAAATATCAAAAAATAATAGTATTTACAGCAAGATGTAACCTCTATGTCAACAGTTTCAATTTTACTCTGAAAATCCTCTTGTTTCTGATTTTTAGATTCTGAATCTGTATGTTCTGTGATTAGATGGTTTGGATGAAGGAATTTGAATTCCCTTCCTGGTTTGTAGTCTTGATGAATTTTACGGGAGTGTTTGAAGAACTCTCCAGATACTGACACTTCTCTTTCTGCTGATATATCAGATTCCTCTGATAGTTCTGGAACTGATGATAATTATGATTCCTTTGGTAGTTCCAGTTTTGTTGATATGTGTGATTTCTCTGTCTATTTTGGTATTTCCTGTTCCTCCTATGGTTTTGGTTCTGATAGGCATTGTATTTACCAGTTCTTCTTCCACCAGAGTTACTTTGCTTCTGCTTGGTATATGTTGGAACATAAACCTTTTTCCCTTCATATATTGCAAGCATCCATTGACCAGGCACCATGACTGGTGTTTCAATTTGGTTGCTTAGAACATCTGCAACATAGACAATTTTATCTTTTGGTACCCAAATCTGGTTGGGTCCAGGTTTGTTAGTCTTGAAAAGTTTCTTGTTTTCCCTTGTATTTAGCATACGACAAGACACTTTGGAATGACCTTTCTTGTAACAAACAATACACACTATATCAGAGGGAACAGGTTTAAACATAGGTTTAGGTTTAATTATTGTTTCTTCAAATCCTATACCTCTATTTCCGTTCCTACTGACTCCATGAATCATAGAAGCATATTTGCTTCTTTCCATACCACTATCAAGAAATTCTTGAAGAACTTGTTCATGCATATCAGAATTACTATGGTATTTTCAATTGCTGTTGAATTATGATTATTTTTCAGATTTAAACTTTCATCTTTAAGTTTAGCAAAACTGTTTTTCAAGCATACATTCTCTGTTTTCAATTCTGCAATATCAGTTTCAAGAATGACACTTTCTGTTTTAAATTCTGCAATCTGATTTTTTAAAACATTAACTTCTTCTGTTAGATTTGTATTTTCTTTCTTAAGAGTTTTCAGTTTTAAAGATAATTTGTAATTACAGTTTAAAAAATCATTCAGAACAGTAATCAAATCAGATCGAGTGAATTCAGAATATATCTCAGTTTCATCATCTTCTGATTCTCGTCCAGAATCAGATTCTGTGTTGGATCCAGAGTTGGTGTGAGCCATCATAGCCAAATCTGCTTGTTCATCTTCAGAAGATTCATCAGAATCATCCCATGTAGCCATCATGCTTTTCTTCTTAGTTCTGAAATCTTTCCTCTGGTAGTTCCCTTTCTCCATATTTGGATATTCTGACTTGATATGTCCAGATTCATTGCATCCGTAGCAGATGATACCTTTCTTGTCATGTGTATCATCACTTCCTTTGTTGGACTGATTGGAATATCTCTGGGGAAATTTATTCCTTCTGTTATGCCACATCTTTCTGAAATTTCTGGATAAGAAAGCAATTTCTTCTTCCTCTGAGTTCAGACTTTGATCGTCTGAATCACTATTTTCTGATGTTGCTTTCAGAGCCTTTTTCTGCTTGGATTTAAGGGCTAGAGTTTTGTTCTTCTTCTTGGGTTCATCTTCTTCCAACTCAATTTGATGTGATCTAAGAGAGCTGATTAATTCTTCCAGCTTTAGAGTATTCAGATCTTTAGCTTCCTGAATAGCAGTAATCTTTGGTCTTCACTTGATTGTCAGACTTCTAAGTATTTTCTTTACATGATCAGCAGTAGTGTAGCTCTTTTCTAGTACCCTTAATCCTGATACTAGAGTCTGGAATCTGGAAAACATAGTTTCAATGTCTTCATCTTCTTCCATCTTGAATAACTCGTACTTCTTGACTAGAATGTTAGCCTTTGCTTCTTGGACTTGCTTACTGCCTTCATAAGTCAGAATCAGACTATCATAGATGCTCTTTGCTGTTTCTCTGTTAGTGCATTTGTCGAACTCTTTGAACGTGATTGCATTGATCATGAACGTTCTGGATTTGTGATGCAACTTGAACATCTTCTTCTGATCAGCATCCATATCTCTTCTGGAAATTTTAATACCATCAACATCTTCTGGAGCAGTATAACCATCTTCCACCAAATCCCAAAGTTCAGGATCTTGTGAAATAAAAAAACTTATCAGCCTGTCCTTCCAGTATTCAAATCGTTCTCCATCAAATAGAGGTGGTCTGTTGATGTTTCCTCCAGTAGCTTCTTCATTGAATCCGAACATGTTGATCCCTTGGATCTTTCCTCAAACACTGTAAAGTGCTCAGCCTTGAGACCGAGCTCTGATGCCAATTGAAGGTGCAAACACGAGAAGGGGGTTGAATTGTGTTTGTCAAACTTAATTTCTTTTGCTGTTTTGTTAAATGTTGATTTTAATTATTCGATAAATAATTAATCAGATTCAGCAGCGGATAATAATAACATAATAACACAGCAATTTATACTGGTTCACCGTTAACTAGGCTATGTCCAGTCCCTTCCTCCAAAATGTCTTTTACTAATTCAAACTCCTTTGAATTACAACACCACTGACCCTTCAAGTCAGTCTTCCCAAACAGCCTGACAACCCCAGACTTTTGAGGAACAACAACACCTTAACTAAACCAGCTAAGTCTTCTCCTACCAATCTGACAACCCCAGATTGAAGAAGGAATCTACACCACTATAGTAAAGGTTTAGAACTTTGCAACGTTGCTTTTGGAAAGCTGTTTGCTGCACTTATTTTTGCACTCTTTTATTGCTTCTGGAAAGCTGATTGTTGCACTGTATTTCTCTCTCGAAAACAGATAGAAAATATTGCTCTTGCTCATTTGTTTTTCTCTCTTTTGAACTCTCAGATAACTTTGAATTGAAGCTTGAGTTCTTGTGTTTTTCAATACTTTATTCTTCAGCATTAAGTCTCTATTTATAGTTGAACTTTAGAATTTCACTGATGCTTTACTTCTGGAGTATATTTCGATTAATCTGTTTTGAGAATATTCTGGAGTAGTTTGCTCAGATTCTGTTTTGAGTCTTTTGCTCACTAATCTGTTTTGAGCATTTTGCTCCGCTTCTGTTTTGAGCATTTTTCTCAGATTCTGTTTTGAGCCTTTTTCTTCAATTCTGTTTTGAGCATTTTTCTCAGATTCTGTTTTGAGCATTTTTCTCAGATTCTGTTTTGAGCATTTTTCTCCAATTATGTTTCGAGCATTTTTCTCAGACAGATTCATCTGAAGATATCCTCTGGTGACGTCATCCTCTGATTTATGCTTCTGGTGACGTCATCTTCTGGTGACATCATCCTCTGATTTATGCTTCTGGTGACGTCATCTTCTGATGACATTTTTCATTCTTCTTCTAAGTCAAATATGTTATTTTCATAAAATACATTTGTTAACATCAAAACTTTAATTGCAAGAACCAACTTGGTTCCAACAACCATCACTGTGAACAGTGGGTAAGTCGTGAACAGCTGACGAGTCACGAACGGGTGATATAATTTACATAGTTTAATATTAGTTTATGAATATAAAACTTTATAATAATTTTGTATATTTTTATTTTATAATTAAATTAAAAGTTTGAATTATTGATGAATTTATAGTATTATTAAATTATAAATGTTTTTTATATATTAATTTTAATATGAGATAAATTCGACGAATTTACATATCAAATTCTCATATACAAAGCGAAACAAATTTAGTTAAAAATTCGAATTTGATGACCTAAGAGTATAAACCACATAATTTTCTTTGACATCTTCAACCCATGTCACCCAGTTGAGACATTGTTGTTAAATTTGCGTTTTATATTATAAAACCCTAGCCAACGATTCACTATCACGCCAATGTCTAATAGTCCACTTATTCTTAAAAAAACTTCATAATACCTTATAGAAACTTATACAAATCTTATGCAAAGTTGACTTTCATATTCCTCATTTTAATGGGAAAAATAGCTTACCACTTAAATAGACAAACACTTATACTTATAAAATCACTTCTCATAAATGTATGAACTTATCAAAATATATTATTACACCGGAAGTTATTTTTATAAATTCTATATAAAAGTAAGAGTAGCCTTGAAGACAGTTGAGATGGACAACTGTTTAAGATTCTAATTTCAAAAACACTAATCTTTTTTTATATTTAAGCAATATTTGTTATTAGTATGTACATATATTAAAAAAATTATATACAAATGAATTTTTTAAAATTTTGTTCAATATTAAAATATTAGATCATTACTATTTGATAAAAACTTGAAAACATGTTGTAGACATCTTAAAACTTGCCAAAATATAATCATTCTTATATTTTGGTGGTAAAAATCTATTTGAAGAATTAAAAGTTATTTGATAGTTTTAACGGTCATTTTTTTCCTAATGCATTCATTTCTTGTAGAATAAAATTAAGTATACATATTCTTGTTGTAGATAAAAAATTTTAAAAATTGAAATTGTTAATATTTTATTTGCGATATACTAAATCATGGAAAATTATAATTGAAATATATATAAATGATAATTTACTAAAAAAACACCTCCACATTATGATTAAAATAATTTTTAAAAATATTAATTGTGACTGAATTATATATTAATGATTTTGTCACAAAAAATAATATTTAGATCATTACAATGATATCATTTTCTGATTGATATACAACTATGAAAATGATGTGATGTACATGCCTAAAAGTAACCAAATCTTACATGGTTTGATTCACCCTTGCTTATGTCACAAGTAAAATAACAATGTGTTGTTAACAAATGGAAGAATATGTAATCATCTTTTGTATTAAAGTACATATTACAGTTAAATAAGGGAAAAAAATTGGTGACTCACGAGTCACAAGCCAAAACATAAGTTAGAATAAGCTTCTCCTCACCAATGTGAAAACAGAGAGGAACAAAATTAATTCTAAGAAAAAAGAGATTAATTTTTTTAAAAAATAAAAATTATAAAATTATAAAATGATCTGAAAAAAATGTTAATCCCTGTGTAAAGCATCATCGAGATCAAGATCGATACCTATTCGATTTTTCAAAATGGTTTTGGCATCTAAAGGTGTTTTACACTTGTATTGAAGCTCCTTGCATCTCTCAACATCAAAGTTACACCTCTTGTAAAGCCTCCTTTGTCTTGAAATAAAGAGTCTCTTCATGAAATCTTGGTAAGTAGGGTCTCTTGAAGTGAATAAAAAGTAAGCATAACCTATGACTATACCAGTTGTTGTTGTGAAAAATGTAATAGGCTCCATTACATCCCATGAGAATTCCCAAAATGTTAGCCTAAAGAAGAGACTGATAGTAACTACGCCGAAACCAAGTCCAGACCATAGGACGCGGCGCATCTGCTTATGCGCTAACACATCAATTTCTTCTTTCTTTTCGAGTAGTTTCTTTAATTCGTCCCTCATAGGATGGTCCTCTTCAGTTAGTGCTAGTGGAACTGCTTTCCTAACCAGATCCACCACCTGTAAACATGTTGCGTGTTGGCCAAGCAACACAAAAGGAATCAGCAAGTTTGGATCAACATACATTCATGCTGAAAATTCAAAGTCATATGCATAGCTTTTTAAGGATCTTGGAATAATACCCTTAATCAAGGAATGAAAAGCTATAAACCACTAACACAGACACATACATTAAACAAAACACTTACTCTGAACCTGAACATTGGTAATAATTTGAAAAATGGAAGAAATTGAAAGTTACTACATGTATTAGTGTTGTGTTGGTGTTGGACAATGACACATGTCAACCCTAGACACATCTTTAATATATAATGTCGGGGTTACACAGATAAAAAGTATTTACCGAAAAGTACAACATTTGATGCTTTGTTCGCCTAGCAACAACACTTTTCAGTAAATATTTTTCAACTTTGGTTTCTTAATTAATGTTTTAATTGTCTTTTTACATAACCATTTTCTAAAGAGGTTTAGTTTCAGCACACAATACTCAATTCAACAGATAAGGTTTATGATGCAAAACACACCCTATGTAATTAAGCATAGTTATGAAAGTTGATGGTGGGTACACTTCCTCAAAGAATTTTGGTTTGGCAGCAGAATTCTAAAGAAGCACTAAGATACTGATACAATTATATACTAAAGTATCATAACCCTCTTCACCGGATCTGTAGTCAGAAAATCCTAAATTCACACAGTTAAACAAATCTGAGCTATAGAAATATAATCTAATGATTGACAGTTAAAATAAAATTTCAAGATTTGGATTTTTAATTTTTTTTAAAGCCTGAGATGACTTCTGGAATAACTTTTGACTATAGAGAATACAATCCCCTATTCACCACCCCAAAGGGCCTAAAATCCTTTTATTTTCAATAGCTTCCACACAAGTCTAACCAAAAGCTAGGGGACCATGAAAAGAGGAAATAGATGGCATTTGGTGGCGTGTACTAATGGTAACAAATCTTGACCTTGTCATATGCTTTAGGTGTGATCCCCACAAAAGCAAATTCAGCATTTAAGCCAATCAAACAGAAAAGTAATAACATATACTTAACTTCAAACTCAATTCACCAAAAACTAATAAAATACATAAGAACAAAAAAGTTAAATACAAACCTTATCAGGATGCAAATAAACCTTATCTCGGAAGAGAAGAATAACACCAGCTTCATCTAAAACCTTAGCAAATGCTGAAGCCTCATCAGAATTCCTAGCAACACCCATACTCTCACAAGCTTCAACAAGCTCTCTATAAGCAATAACTTCCTTACCATCCATACCAAGTTTCATCTTAAGAGATTCCACATTCACCAATCTCATAAGCTTCTTAGCTTCACAGAATGATATAGTGTCTTCTTTCCCATTCCCATTACTATTGCTATTAACACCACCACCACCACTCTCTGATGAATTAGAGTTGCTGCTATTACCAGCAGGTGAAGAAACAAAAGATGAAGAACACAAATTCCTCTTCATTTGGTTCATTACAACAACTGAAAAATATGTAACCCCTTTTCTCTTTTCACCACACTTCATAGTGAAATCCCTTAAACCAAATAAAAAAGGATCAAAAGGTTGAATCTTTCCACCATAACAATGATTTCCATTGAAAACAGAACACACCCTTTTCCTCAATAACCCAAAACCACCACCATAACACCATCTACTCCACATTTTCAAAACCCAAAAATTTAAAAATCAAAACTTTATGTTAAAATAACACAAATTAACCAAAATAAACACTACCCAATATTTTTATCACCATGAAAAACCATTGTAACAACAACCTATCTTTTTTCTTTACACTCTTTTATTTAACACCATTAAAATAGAGAGAAAAAAGGAAAACTTGAGAAATGAAAATAGAAGAGGAAAGAGAAGAAAGCAAAAACTAATTTGGGAAATTAAAGGGAAAGTTAAAGCGTGTGCAATGGCATAAGGGAAGGAACATTGTTGACGAAGTTAATAAAGTAATAACCAACCACTAGTAATACATTCCATTAGTCATGTTCGCGTTTGAATAGCTAACATTCTTCTCGTCTTTGATTGGTAGTTAACGGAGGTAGATTTTGTGTTTGCGTAGGAAGTAGGAAGTTACACGACATGGACTCGGTTTTGGATACTGTTGTCAAGATTGATCCGAGTCATATGAGTTGAGTTATTGGTATTTAAGGTCAGAACTATTTTTTTTGTTGTCAAAAAGGGTTAAATTAATTTTTTATCTGGTTCAATTTGGACAAAAAAATAAGGAGAAAAAAGACATATAGTGGCTCTCTTCATTTCACATGTGTTAAAAAAAATATAAAAATAAGAGATAATATTATTTTTTATTAAATTATTTTTTGTTAAATATTGATGCTTATCAATATCATATATGGATAATAGTAGATATTACATTAAAAATAATGTAAATAATATTAATTAAATAATACAATAAAAAAAGTGCATTAAAAATGAAAATGATTATTTATTTTGAGACAATTATTTTTACAAATAAATTAATTATTATAGGACATATTACATGTTAAATTTTCAGTGTTATAACTTTGGTTTAGCAGACTTGTGGTCACTGGTTTAGAAATTTTTTTAAGGGTTTGTGATCACTATTTTAGTTTTTTTTTAATGCTGTTATGGTCCTTAATACTTGTGTTAGGTTTCCCCATTGTGTTTAGTTTAGCGATGAGTTTGTTTATTTAAGTTGGTTCAAGGAAAAAAAATATGTAACCGTCCATTCCTAATAGAATTTAGGTAAAATTTATACAGAAGCATAAAAAATCGTCCCCAAGATCTTGATGAAGCAGCATAAAGGACACTTGCTAAAGGACTTTCTAGTACAAGCTTATTTTCTGGTTGATGAAGTATTGTGTATTATTTTTATTTTGAAGAAGTGTATGTTTAACAATCTAATTTTGAATGTGGAGGTACTAAGTTGTTGTATTTTTATTTTTTAAAAGTTTAGAGAATACATTGATGTATTTTAATACTTTAGTGTCTTTAAATATTAAAAAAATAAATTTAATTTATATACACGATCGATATAAAGAGTTTTTACATTGTCGTGACAATCGTTAAACCATTTGCGATATTTGATTTATATATTAACTATCTCTAACATTATATTTATAAATAATTGTAATGCAGTAATAATATAAAACTTTTTTTAGTGACACTACATTGACAATTAAACTCATAAAAAATATTAAACCGGACATCTTATACAAGAGACAAGTGGACTGCCAAAGTAACTACTAATTAATCTTGAAAATGAAAAGCCAAAGTCGAATATAGTTAATTACAAAAGACCTTTTAGAAAGGTCCACACATAAAATAGACAGGTTAAATTCACTACATAATTTTCTTAAGAAATGTAAAAAGGCAATAGGTACTTATAATAGGCATGAAGCGATGGAGTTAAAAAAGAAAGGTCAACAAGACCATAACTTGCAGCATAAAATAGACCAATTGCAAACAGTGGAAGTTAAAGATCAATGCATCTTTACTAGTTAAGCAACATAACATAACAAACATGCAAGATGAATCCAGTAGTTATTATTAACATGCTACAACTCTATGGATTAATGTCCATAGAACTGAAATCCGAGAAATTACAGAAAAAACAGACAAATATTTACAAACACTCAAGCTTATTACATGACTTTTCAACTCAGCTTGAGTGCCCTAAAGGGATTTTCATCATCATCTAATAAAGACTAATAACCCCCTTGTATGTAAGCATTCAAACGGTCAAGCTCTTGACGATGCTCGCTCACAACAGCACGAACAACATCTCCAATGGACACCATGCCAATCATCCCCTTCTCATTTATGACAGGAATGTGTCTGATCCTGTTATCTGCAAAAATAAAAAAGTGGAAAAGAGACTATAAAAAGAGAACACATGCTACAAACTTATTTAAGATGTCAAGTTGTATCAGGTTTTTATATTGGACCAAACTTGTCTTTACAAAACCAGCTATTAAGTTGACGAGTGTCACTATAAATTTGTTTCAAAGTTTATCTCTTTTTATGTGGGACTTGGATATTTCCCAGTGAGTTGTATGATATATCAATTAATGGCAATTTATATGATAGTGTTTACTATTTCTAACCAAAGGACCAAAAAGAATATAAATACCGGTCATCAGCTGCATTGCGCGTAAAACTTTGGTATCAGGGGTGACGGTGATAAGTTTGTTCTGCAGCCAATGCAACAGTGTTAGATATCATTAATGGTGAAATTGACAATTTGCAAATGTCTACAAGATTCCTATGTTGCCCTAACTACCGGTACCCTGCTGAATAGGAAATATCAATCACCGTTGAATTTTGTATACAAATTATTCCAACACATAAATGATATTGCCAATTGAGCAGGGATACCACCAACTACAACAGCGGTTTACTGCATGTTTAGATTGATAGTAAGTTTGGTAGAATTACGATAGTAAGTTTGGTAGAATTGCAATGGACAACTACGATTTCAGCAAAGATACACACATTGAAGCTTCAACAAAATCACAGTACCGCCACGATTTTGCCAAACTCGTCATCAATCCAATCATATATAGCACAAAATGTAGGTATCACAAGCAAAAGACATTTCCATTTCCCTATACAATAGTTGATAAGTACGATGGTTCATACCTCTTCGGTCATAATATCTCCAACCTTGGTGGACTTGGATGATCTTCCCTGCACGATGATCTTCCTCAGGTAATCTGGACAACAACAAAAAAGAACCACATCAATGATTGAATGACAAATATAATTGAAAATGGAATAGCTTAATATCATTTAATGGCGTTCAAAAAAATATCGACAAAAGCATGCAATTAAACAAGTTATGTAACAAGATTTGTGATGAAGTCCAAAGTTTCATTCCAAAAAAGTTAACTACATGAACATTAGGTACCTCTTTCTGTTATAATCCCTGCAATTAAATTCTGCTCGCCAGGTTTCACAACCACCAAAGCTCCAACGTTGTTTTGTGTCATCTGCAATAGATTCCATTTTAGTGAGCAACATCAATTTCACGTAAACACTTACAAAATTTATTGCGAAACGGATTCTAACAAAACGCATTACCGATTTCACAGCATCATAAACAGTGTCGTCTGTGGTGCACCAAAGCCAGGAACCATCTGCACCTTTACCTTTTCCTTGCAAGATGTCTGAAATTGTTGCGCTCTCGAAACCATGCTCCTCAATACGAGCAGGCGTAACAGACTCAAACCGCGAAAAGGCAGCTGGCTGCAACAGAGGAGTCACCATGCGGACTCGTTGCAAAACAGCATTTTTTATGACGTTCCCGTTTGACAAAAATGATCGCAATCCTCCTTGCATCTTAGCTGTCTAATATCCAAATAGTACCTCTTAGAATTTCAATGTAGTAATTTAATTAGCTTAAGTCAATTATTGCACATATTCATAGAAGAAAATGTTACAAGTATTGAGCTCAACAAAGAAATCCATGGAGTGCATAATAATGAAGCACATGCAAATCGGCCAGAAATTTGACCAGGAATGAAATATCAAATTGGAAAAAGCTAGTTAGCACCAAGCTTTTCAAACAAAACTCAGAGAGATTCCACAAAATCTATTACACAAATCGATTATATCAAATGTTCTTCGCCACAACCAGTTGTCTAGTAGTTATATTGCATCACAGCTGCTTCTAGTTTACATGATTAGTGGTAAACTATACAACTGGTATAAAATATACATATTTTTTCTATAAAAAGTTCAGTGTAATACTGTGGCTACCAACAAGGAAAAATAAATGCATTCACAAGATTGTACAAAACTACCAATAATATTATGAAGAATAAATAAAATAGCTCAAAAATACCAAAATATCATAAAGAAAAACCCATATGACAATATTTCCAAGTGTAAAAGGAGATCAAAACTACTCTGAACATGGATTTAGCTCAAATCTAAGAAATCATTTGATTTACTTCATTTAGATAGGGGGGAAAAAAACAAATCAAACTTGAGGTATGCAAAAGGTATCAGAAGCTGAAATATGTACAAAATTAGAAAAATAAATAAAAAAGAAACTGAAGGAGCTAGCAGAAACATAATCAGATCCCGAAAAAATCAACCTTTGTTTTTATTCAGTGATTATATCAGCTTCAACTCAACACCAATAAACTGAAAATTAAATCCATGGAAAAAACAACTTTCATTTCAAAACCCAATTTTTATATCTATAAATTAAATTCAAACAAGTATGAAATGGACCCATATACTTTATTATCACCCCAAAAGTACATATCAACCTGAATCAACAATCAGATTTTTCTGGGTCAGAGCTCAAAAAATAATCAGATCTTTCATTTTAGAAAATATTCAAATCAAAATTCAAGAAGGTTGTGTGCATAGATCATAGGAAAACATAAATGGTGGATGCAAAAGCAAGAACTATTAGTTTTGGAAAATGAAGAGATCTAAAGAGAAATGAGTACCAGAGAGAGAGAGAGAGAGAGAAAGAGTGTTTGAGAATTGAGATGAGAAGGCCTATGGATACTGACAGAAACACTTGACTTGTTCCTCAAATCTTACAAAAAATGTGAGAGTGAGTGAGTGGGCCATTTGTTTTTCTAGAGTTTTGGATCATCACATTATCCATACTCTTTTTTTTTTTTGAGATTATTATTGCAACTTGTAAGTAGGTAAGTGATTGATAATGACGTCTCATTATCTTATTTATTCTTCTTCTTCTAATTATGACAATATATATGCTATACTTTATTAAAATCTTAGAGAATCTTCATATTTCTTCAATATAATAATTTTCAATTCGGTTTATGTGATTAATAAATTACAATTATTTATATTAATGATTTTAAAAATAGTTTTTATATAATAATTATAATTAATTGAAGTGTAAAAAATATTTATATTTGAAGTGACTAGAATATTACTAGAAGGGGGGTTGAATAGAGATATTCGAGGTTTTAAAAATTCTGTTTTAGTTTTAAACTACTGTCCTCTTTCAGAGGATGATTATCAGATGTTGAAATGTAGAGAGAAAATAATGACACACGAATTTTTATACTGGTTCACCCAATGAATACTACGTCCAGTCCTCACAGACTTGTGAGTTTTTACTAAGTATCAAAAGCTATCAGCCTCTCACTGAGGTTGATTACAAATCGTGTATTCTATAGCTTCACCAAGCTTACAATTCTTTCTTTCTGATTTCTCTCAAGTGTTACTCACTTGAAGTTCTAAAGATGATATGAAGTAGTTTGATATGAATTACTTTCTACAAAGATGAATCAAAGATCTAGTGTATGATTATAGAAAGCTTGAGGGGAGATTGATAATGCTCTTGATAGCCTCTTGATATTTTCTTTTTTTTGCTCGTGTAGTTGTGTGTCTTGCTGAAGAAGAGCAACCTTCCTTTTATAGAGAGAAGGGAACTTTCTCTTCAAGAAAATTTTCTTTTCTAACCATTTTTCCAAGATGTAATGATCCATAGTTTTGTTTTGAATTTACAACCTTGCCATTGAATTATGTCCTTTTACAGCCTGACACTTGGGAGGTTACTTCTTTACATAGATTTCCAGGAGGTTAGATTATTCCATACGTTTTGACAGCTGACACGTGCTATTTTCTGGTTCCAAGACATGACCCTTCTCTGTTCGCGAATGATGCAGCTTTTGATACTTTGGAACTGTTAGTTGTTCTTAATGTAAGAGGATGAAGAAGCAGCTAGAGTTTATCCTCTGGTAATTACCTTCTGGTGTCTAAAGTTCACCTTATGGTTTTCGGCTTCTGAAGTTTACCTTCTGGTGTTTCATCTTCTGATGTTTATCTTCTAGAGTTCATCTTCTGATATTTATCTTCTGGTGTTTATCTTCTGGTATTCATCTTCTGATATTTATCTTCAGGTTTTTAACTTCTGGTATTCATCTTCTGATGTTTATCCTGTGAAGTTCATCTTCTGATTTTTATCCCTAATGTTCATCTTTTTATCCTCTGATTTATTTCTTCTGAAATTCATCTTTTGATGTATATCTTCTGATGTTCATCTTCTGGTTTTCTACTTCTGGTGTTCTGCTTCTTCTTCTGGTGTTCAACATTGCTTCTGGTGGTCTGCTTCTGCTTCTGGTGTTCAATTTTTGCTTCTAGTGTTCTGCTTCTGGTGTTCAACTTTGCTTTTGGTGTTCAGCTTCTGGCGTTCAACTTTGCTTCTGGTGTTATGTACCAAATGTTTTGCTTCTGTTTTTCTGTTCCTGATGTTCTGCTTCTGGTGTTTTTAACTTCAGATTTTCTACTTAAGAAATTAATGACTTTGTTTCCTTCATACATTCATTCTTCAGGACAGGAGGTTGCGATCTTTGGATCATGTTCCTTTCTTAGTACAATACTTAAATGCACGCATTAGTGTAATCATAATCTTAAGATAATTTTGTTATCATTAAAAGAGATTTTTTCTCAACAATATTGATATTTTATATAAATTAAATTATTTATTTAAATTTTATTATAAAAAATTAGTAAAATATTTGTGTATTTGTATGAGTCGGGTAAATAGATTATCCAATATTTGTCAATATAAAGGTAAAGAATTATAAATAGTTTAGATGATATATTTAACTAAAAAATACGAGAAAAAATAAATATGATTAATACGAATAAGTGAATTAATCTTCAAAATCATATAAGTAATGAAAAATTGTAAAGAAAAATCTTTTTAATCAATATAAATATTGCGTATTAAATGTTGCAATTACGAGTATGTTAGACTTGTATCTTATTCATGTTTCAAACAAACAAAATCTTATTATATACATAAATGACAAGCATTAATATTTTGTATAATAATTTTTTAATAATATATTATAATTCTTTTTACATTTTTTGTATTTATAGAACTTTCAAGAGACGCGCTAAAAATTAAACATTCATGTATAATTTAATTAATTGTTTTGTCAATGACAAAATTTTATCTATTTAATTAATGATAAACATTTTGTGTGTGTATGTTTTTATAATAAATTATAACTAGTTTATGAAAAAAAATTGTTCGGTGTATGGTTTATAAAATAAATTATAATTAATGTATTATAATTTTTCTTGCACTAATATCTATAACTAATCAAAATATACATTGATAATTGTGTCACCCTAAACTCCAAAATAACTTTATTGTTGTTTTACATAGATATGGTATTGTTATGCATAAAAAAAATTAAGAGTATAAGATATCATAATGGAGGAAAATCTAATCACAACATTGCGGAATAATTATTGAAATAAAAATCATAGTATATGCAATCAATCAAAATAAATCACTTATTAGAAAGTAATATATGTAACCAACCCACTTATAAGTAGTTTGATACCACACGACATTCGTTGCATCCCGTGAGCATTCCATTGCATCGACATCACTCATGCATAACCTATGAAACAAATGGTGATAATATGTGATTATGTGCTATGTATGATACATCATGTTTATCGTACTTTTTTATACCATTATGTGACTTTGACATATTTGTTTATGTTTGGCATTGCAATGACGCAGATGTTTCCCAAGACACATGAGATCAATATAAGCTAACAACTTTATTCATATGTTATTTACTTGATTTTATGATGTATTTCTTTTATGTTGTTATGAACATCAAGGCTTATGGAATTATGCCACCACACAAATGGACGAACATTCACATATGAGGTCACGTCCTCATAGTCCCACTCGACTAATCTTGAGACAACCTAAAAATTCCTCCTAGAATACCCCTATTGTCTAATCTCCATGCAGGTTCGATCATGACCTTCACTTCTCCACCATGAGGACAAGGTGATTCTTTAGGGGGGAGTAGTGTTAGACCTTTTATTAGTATTGTTATTATATTATTATTATTAGGTAGCAGTTATGTTTGTAGGCATTATTGCATAAAGTGTATAAATAGGAAAACTAATGGAAATGTCAGGAGGCAACTATTTGAGAATTGGATATTATCAAACTAATTCAGTTGTACCTCTCTAACTTTGGATAAAATATCCTCACAATGTTAAAACATGAATGCAACACTTGGTACAAGACTCTCACAATTTCTCTCCTCCTCTCATCATCATAATCATTCCTTACACAAAGCAGAACATCATCCACATCAATATGTTATAATATTTTTCACAATTCGTGTAGTATATAAAATCATATCACATTTCATTTCACATGTATATAACAATCATTGTCACGTCAACGAGAGCATATTCACAATAATTAGCACAAGTCACCACAATAGCTTATCACATGGTACAATCATGTCATTTGTATCGGACACTGATGACAACTCAGAATGACATATATCACACATCATAATAGTTCAACCTTAACACATTAACAACCTACAATTATTTCTAGACTCATTTTATTACTAACAACTAAAGTGACATATTTACTTTATTTATGAGTAGTAGTAGTAACTAATTAACTTGTATAGATAAGATAGCCATTTATTACTTTTTTCCTTAAATATTATCCATTTTTTACAATGCTCCTGTTTTTTAAAAAATTTATTTTTCTTTGGACTCACAAAAACAATTTTTTATATAACACAAAAACACTTATTCGAATAGTTTAATTTTCATGCACTAACAATGTAAAAAGTTTTACATAGTCAGTAAATCATGATCAATTATGTATGTAATTTTATAAGTTAATATGACAAAAGTCAAACATTATTAATAATCTAACAGTCGTGGTTGATTGACAGTATAAAATCTTTTTACATCACGGTATAAATAAATTAATCATTATTCAAAACAAACGAAATTGGTCTTTAATAAACTAGCAAGAAACTGTTTATCGCACGAGTGACGTGTTATTGTTATTTTATAGTATGTATCACATTCAGATTTCAAACAAAACTTTTAATTTTATATATCAATGACAAATATTTATCTTGTATTTTTTATATTTATCATTGACAAATATTTTTCTCGTATTTTTGTATGTGTCATTAAGAAATATTTATCCCATATTTTTTAATACTCCTATTTTTCAATGACAAAGATTTGCCATATATTTTTTTAATATTTATTTGTGATAATATTTGTCGCGTATTTTTTATGTATCCATCACAGATATTTGTTCCATGATTTTTTATATTTATCATTGACAAATATTGTGAAGTAGCAATGTCAATCACAACAAAAAGGGGTTTGAATTGTGACCCGTTTAAATTTTGATTTTTGTGCTTAATGTAAATTGACACAAGATCAATCTTAGTTGAAACATAATGTCTAGAATGTTATGGATATGTTATAAATAAATAAATAAAAATTAGTTTATAATAAAGTGTGATTTGTGTGTGCAAATAATTAATGATAAGAGAAAGAAAGATCACACATAAAGAGTATACTGGTTCACCCAACTCGGGTTAGTCCAGTCCTCACAACCGTGAGATTTTCATTATATGCTTCAGAACCAAAATATTATCCTTCACACATTTTCTCTTAATCACACATTGATCAATTACAAACTTCACCTTTCAACCTAGAAAGAATTTTTACAGTCACCTTTCAACCTTAAAAGAATTTTTACAAACACACTCAATCTAACATAAAAGATAGACTTGACTTACAAATGATATGTATGATAAAAGTGTTTAGGATCTTGAAACTTCTCAACACTTGTTTGAGATAAATAAAGACAAACTCATTAAATGATGATCCATAAATATAGAGAGCTAGAGTTTGCTTGAAGATTTTTTGACGTGTTCTTACTTGAACTAGTGTTGGTGCATTTGTAAATCGAACTCCCGCCTTCATCTTCCAATTGATCTTCAATTTATAAATGATAAAAGGCTTTGAATATTCAGTTTAAATTGAATATAGTCGTTGAACACACTTCCCAAGTGGCATATATTTTTTAAAACAATTAAACATGTGTTTATATTATTGTCCAAAATGTTCTTGACAAACGAAGAACATTCTTGCTTTTGAGTCTGATGGAAAACGTGAATGAGTGAGTGAATGTGATGTCAAATGTCAATTGATACTGTTTTAAATCAGAATTATGCAGAGCTTTTTGCAAAATAATGTAAGTACAATGTACTTGCGCCCTTACTCACAACTCATCAATTTGAAGATCAATCTTGTCATCAATCTGGAGGTTGTTTTCCTTCTTTCGACATTTAGCTCGAGTTATGGGCTTCACCATTGATTTGAACAGTCTTGATACTCTTTAATATGTGGTTTTGGACTGTGAAAAATGATCTGTTTTAATTCTGTCTTTCAAAGAGAATAACAAGAATGTTCTTTTATAAAACCACAACATTATTGGTTTTGTGTTGAATAAAAAAATGTGGCAAAATGATTTAGCAGTTGTTCGGTGTCAGTCCTTTGTTTCAGAAGCATGATGTGCTTTCTGCAAAAAGGTGTAGCATCAGTTTCCTTGTTGTCCTTTCTCATAGTTCATCAATTTGGATATTGATCTTGATATTGTTTGCTTATTTGGACCTTTAGCTAGACTTTTGGGCTTTGATACTTGTTTTGAGTAGTCTTGATATTCGTTTATCTTAAGATCTGGACTTTAGAAAATGGTTCATTTTACTTCTGCCCATACATGAAATAACCAAAATGATCTTGATATAAACTAGAATGATCTTGTAATAAACCATAATGATCTTGTGATAAACCATAATGATCATTTGATAAACCAAAATTATCTTCATTTTTCTAGACTTCTGTTTTTAATAAACCAGAATGATCTTCGTTTTTTAGACTGCTGTTTTCTAATAAACTGGAATGATCTTTGTTTTTCAGACTACTTTTAATAAACTAGAATGATCTTGTCATCAATTTCCAATTTAGTTAAGACATGATTTGCTTTGATTTATAACATGGTGTCATCATTGATTGGTGTATGAATGTATTTGATCACTTTCTTCATGAATATGTTATCTTGAAGATGTAATAATCATTCTCTTGAATGATTGATATATTCTTTTTGAGATTATTTTATTATTGAGTAGATACTTATGCACTTTGATGATGTGAATGATTTCTTGTTTGTTCACTTATGCAATCATGTTTCTTAAACAAAACTCAAGTACAATCATTACTAGATCACCATTTATAAAACTTAATCATTTATTTCATAAGATTTATTGTCATTAAAACATATATCAAAAATGGTTTTTACCTCAACATACTTGTCTCATGTTTTTTTTATGCATCAGTTATAAATATGTATTCCATGACAATATTTCTTTTTTTAAATATTTACCAATGACAAATATGTATCTCATCTTTTTTAATATTTATCAATGAAAAATATTTGTCTTGTATTTTTTTTTATGTATAAGTGGCAAATATTTATGTTGTGATTTTTTATAGTTATCAGGCGACAAATATTTGTCACATCTTTTTTTTTTTTCATGTATCATTGATAATTATGTATTTCACATTTTTTTAATCACAAAATGATTATATGATTTCCACGTCAATAACTCCACTAAATATTTAATATTAGATGACAATTATGTAATTTTGAAAATTGCAAATCTCTCTCTTTGTGTAATTACATCGTTGTCTTATTAATGCATTCGTGAATACTTCCACTTTATAGATCAATTACTTAGATGACAATTATGTTTCATTTGTTGTTTTATTTTTGCAGTTTTGTTGTTTTTATAATTGCGTTTTTTTTAGTTGCAGTTTTTAACATGCAGTTTTTTAATTAATTGTAGTGTTTTAACATTTAAGTTTAAGTGTTAATTACCTTCATCTCCCTTGACCCAATAATAAAATTAATTAGGACAATAATGTAATTTTACTAGTGCTTATTTTTCTTAAATTGATAGTCGATGTGCTCAATTGTTTTCTCACGTTTCGTTATGCATACTCTTTTTGTGGATTTGTTTGAGTATGCATCTTCTCTTTTCATCCATTCATTACTCATTTATTTTTATTTTTTTTATATAAAAATATAATAAATAAATATGCACATAATTGTGAAGTCTCAAATTTGAATACGACACATAATAATGGGTCAAACAATATTGACATCTATCATTTAAGTTATACTTTAAGGATTTTTTCATTATTGACATTTGGGCCAATTAAATTATATTTCTTCTCATCATCATTATAAATAGAAAAATGTTTTAAATCTTAGTCACTATTATAAATAAAAAGTTAACTACTTTTGAATCATTTAATGTTATTATTTTTAATGCATCATTAATTAAATTTAAAACATTTAATGTTGATAGTTGAATATTTAATATTAAAAATTTATTAAATTTGACTTGTATTTTACATTTAATCTAAAAAATTAATTACATTTAGTTATATTTCTTAATATCTAAGAAAGTTTTTTTTTTTTACTTATAACAGTGAACTAAGATAATATATCTATTTTAAATGCTAAATAAATAGTAACCAAAAAACTAATTTAATAAATATGTTGAGTTGTATAAACCGTAAAGGGAAAAACATGCATTCCCTCCATTCTCCAATAAGTGACTAATCTAAAGAAAAAAATTATTTTAAAATAATTTACCCTTTTAATTTTCAGTGTAATATTAATTTTTTTTTCAATTGTATTATTTTGAATATATGAAGTATTAATTTATATAAAATGATTAAATAAATCATTCATTATTGAACAAATAAAATATAATTATATCTTAATTCTTTTAAAAATCCAAATTTCAAGACAAAAATAAAAATGTCTAAAACAACCGAAGGTCAAAACAGAAGGAGTAAAATCAAATTCAATTAATGTTTTTATCTGTTTTTTCTTATCAAAGACCACTACTTATTAAAATAAATCAACGTTATTAAAATATAATATAATGATAAAAATTATTAATGAAATTTATTTAATAATTTTTTTTAGATGCAAAGAATTAAATGCTTAAATACTAATATGAAAAGTTATAAATAATTTATAATCATGAGACTTATTTAACACTCAAATGAGACTAACATAGGTTTGGACACTTTTTAATAGTACTTATGTTCCTAATCGTTCTATTTGTGTGGGAGCAGTGTGGGTCCCTTTGGAATTCAATACCCTTGTTATGGTACTACCAAGTTAGGCGAGTATGATGTATCACGTGATTCATTTATGTGTTACGTTACTCTTTACTTTTTTAATTTAAAAGTGATTTTATGTTTTAAAATTTTAAAAATTAAAACCACTTTCAGTTTTAAATTTTAGTTCTGAATTTTAATTTTTAATTTTAAGTTAACTTTTTGATTTTGTATTAGAGTCAAAATAAATAATTATTGACACATAAAAAATATAATTTTATTTATTTATTTTAAATAAATGATTTAAAATTTAAAATTTATTTATTTAACAACAATTTTAATAATAGTGTTTGAAAGAATGTTATTTTGGAGTGGCAATAGACACTTGTGAGAGTGGTGATCAAATCGATGGTTGATGTGACGCCCAAAGGTGGTGATTGATGATGACTAAAAGTGCAGGCTTGCAAAAGTAAGAGTTGTAGCCTGTAAAAGTGGTGGTAGAAGGTATTAGTCGGAAGATGCTGACAGTGGTTGGTGGTGGTGTTCAGAGTAAAGATAGACCAATGGCGGCTGGAGGGGGTGTTCAGTGGAGGTCACTGTTGTGACCAATGAGGGTTGGAGTAGTCGATAGTAGTGGAAAAAGTTGTGGTTGACGATTGTCGAAGTGGTAGTGGGGATGGTCGAAGTGGTGATCGACAACCAATGGTGACAGTCAGTGGTGGTCAACAAGGATTAGAGAGAGTTGGACAATGAAAGTCATATTGGTGGTCAGTAGAGTCGAAGTTATGCTCACTAGGTGCTGGAGTAGTCTAAGTTGGTAGTTAGAGTGATGGTCGATGATGGTTGGAGTGGTGGTCACGGTGGTCATCCATAGTTAGGGTGGTGGCCAATGACACTAGTCATAATGTGTTAGGGTTAAAACCAAAAATAAGAATTACAAAAACAACTTCTTTCTTTTAATCCTACCACAACAGACTAAACCAACAAATTGATTAGCATGATTAAGCGGTGTATTTGGCAAATCACCATTAATACCAAACCAATCAAGAATATTTGACAACCCTAACTATATAATGGACACTAAAAAAATTAAGTGATTGATATTCTCCTCAGAGCCACATCCACCTATACACAGTAAATGATTAGCTTCAATAACATTCATGAATACCATATTATCCTTAGAAGGAATTCGATTATTAAACAAATGTCAAGTAAAAACAGAAATCTTCCACGAAACTAACGAGTTCCAAATAATATTTGAAAAAGGAGTTTTACTAATATCATTTGTCCAAGCTAAAAGAAAATACGTTTGTTGAACAATATATGATCCACCATTTCTCTAAAACCAAGACCAATTATCATTTTTATCTTCTTGTAACATAAGGTTAGTCTGACATTTCCTACAATCCACAACTAACTCTTCCTCAAACCCAAACAACCTTCTACACCACATCCAACTATGTAACTCAGGCTTAACCACTACCTTCATCAGCACTTCTTTATTAATCGCTAATTTGAACAAACATGAATAAACCTCCCTTAAAATCCCTCTATCTGACCAATGATCAAACCAATAACTATAATTCTTCTCATCACCCCCAATTCTAAACAAATTGTCCTTAAACTCATTGCCCACAACAACACCATACCATACACTAACTACATGCAAATCAGACCACGATGACAACTCAATCCCCTCTCAAAGACAAGACAACCTCCAAAACAACCATATTTATTAAGCAACACCTTAATCCACAAACCCTTTCTCTCATTTTTCAACTTCCACAACCACTTACCTAACAAAACTATAATAAATCATTTTAACCTTCTTAAACTCAATCCACCTTTATTCCTTAGGTAGGGAAATATTATCTCATTTCACCCAATAAAATTATGCGAGTAATCTCACTTCCACCCCACAAAAAAAATTAAACAAATATTCAAGTTTATAAATGGTACCTGAGAGAGCTTTGGAGAAAGGTAAATAATAAACTAACAAAGTTGATAAGATAGACTTAAGAAGCACTAGTTGAGCACCCGAGGACAAATTACGACTTTTCCATACAGAAAGTCTCTAACGAACTATATCAATCACCACATTTCAAAAACATAACCTTGTAAGATTATCTCCAATTGGTAAATCCAAAAATTTAAATGGAGTATTACCAATTCTACAATGAAGAACATTTGTTGCATCAATTAGCCAATTTAGCTCCACATCACACCCACAAGTAAACTCTTATATAAATTTAACTTCAAACTCGAAACTAGATGAAACAGAATTATTAAGACAAAATTTCAATTAATTGTTTTGATGTAAACAAACAAAGATTAATTAAAGATTCTAATTATGATTCTAAATAATGTGTTATTTAACATGTGTTTTTAAGTGTGATAATCCAAGATAGGTACTAAGCAAAAGCAAGGAAAATCAGTTTAAGGAAAAAGAAAAAAATAAACTGCCAGAAACAAAAAACGTTCTTGACATTTTTTCTGGATAACCAATAACGTTCTCCACGTTTTTCATTTCATCAAGAAAGTTCAAGTCAGCTTTTAATACAAAGAAAGATCCTGCATTTTTCGAAAGATCTCCAGTACATCTACAAGGAATGTACAACTCTCATATTAGCAAAAGAACTACTCCAAAAGATCAAAGGAGAAAGATATTACTCAAGACAAAATGATCGAATCATTCAAGATCAATCATTCTCCATGTTCAAGAACATTCTCTTGAAGTGGCTAGAATATCACTAGAAGGGGGGTTGAATAGAGATATTCAAGCTTTTTAAAATTCAGTTACTGTTTTTAACCTGCTGTCCTCTTTCAGAGGATGATTTATCAGAAGCTGAAAGTTGAGAGAGAGAGTAATGACACACGAAGTTTTATACTGGTTCACCCAAAGATGGCTACGTCCAGTCCTCACACTCTTGTGAGTTTTCACTAAGTATCAAAAGTTATCAGCCTCTCACTGAGGTTGATTACAAACTGTGTATTCTTTAGCTTCACCAAGCTTACAATTCTTTCCTTCTGATTTCTCTTCAAGTGTTTCTCACTTGAAGTTCTAAAGATAATATGAAGTAGTTTGATAGGATTTACTTTCAACACAGATTAAACAATGATCTAGTTTAAGATAATAGAAAGCTTGAAAGGAGATTGATAATGCTCTTGATAGCCTCTGATATTTTTCTGTTTTTTGCTTGTGTAGTTATGTGTATTTGCTGAAGAAGAGCAGCCTTCCTTTTATAGGGAGAAGGAGACTTTCTCTTCAAGAAAATGTTCCTTTCTGACCGTTTTTTCAAGATGTAATGAACCTCACTGTTGTTGCAGATTTACAGCCTTGCCATTCTGTCCTTTTACAGCCTGGCACATGGGAGGTTACTTCTTTACTTGGCTTTCTAGGATGATAGATCATTCCATATGTTTTTAACAACTGGTCGTGCTCTTTTCTGGTTCCAAGTCATGACCCTTCTCTGGTCGTGGATGATGCAGCTTTTGATACACTAGAACTGTCAGTTGTTCTTAATGTGAGAGGATGAATGAGCAGCTGGAAATTATCCTCTGGTAATTTCCTTTTGGTGTCTGAAGTTCACCTTATAGTATCTGACTTCTGATGTTTTACCTTCCAGAGTTTATCTTCTGATATTTATCTTCTGGTGTGTATTTTCTGGAATTCATGTTCTGATGATTATCATGTGAAGTTTGTCTTTTGAATTTCTGGTATTCATTTTCTGGTGTATTTCATGTGAAGTTCATCTTCTGAGTTTTATCCTTTGATGTTCATCTTTTTATCCTCTGATATGTTTCTTCTGAAATTCATCTTCAGATGTATATCTTCTGATATTCATTTATGATTTTCATCTTCTGATATTGGCCAATCTGGACTAGCAAAATGGTCTGCTGAGATCCTCTGATCTCGGCCAACACTGGACCATTTATTCTGTCCTTCTGGTTTCGACCAACACTGGGCCATTTGTTCTGATCTTCTGATTTCGACCAATACTGGGTCATGGTCTAATCTTCTGATATTGGCCAACACTGTACTGGGTCTGGATTAGTTTTGGACAAAGGATATTTCAGTCTGGACCTTTTAGCTTATCTTCTGATTAATCCAGGACTATTTTTTTCACTTCACTGTCAAGCCATCTTCTGGTCAAAAGAACTTGTTGAATAAGTCTGACTTATGATATCTTCTGGTCTGGATCCAGTCTTCCTCTGGCAGGCTTCCTTCTGGTATGGTCCATGTCTCCTTCTGACTTTGTTTCCTTCTGATATGGGCCAGCAAAGATATCCTCTGGTGATTTCAGGATGCATCCTCTGGTATCTTCTGGATGCATTATCTGGTGTTTTCAACTCTCAGGTTTTCTGCTTCAGCTTCTGGTTTTCTGTTCCAGATGTTTTGCTTCTAGTTTCCTAGATGTTCTGCTTCTGGTGTTTTAACTTCTGATTTTCTTTATGGATTTAACAGCTTTGTTTCAAGCATTCATTCAATCTTCTGGACAGGAGGTTGCGATCTTTGGATCCTGTTCCTTTCTTAGTACAAAACTTAAATGCACGCATTAGTGTAATCATAATCTTAAGATAATTTTGTTATCATTAAAAGAGATTTTTTCTCAACAATCTCCCCCTTTTTAATTATGACAAAATTTCTTTAGATTATTTAAAATAAAATTGTAAAGGTGCTGTTTTTGAGTATGAAACTCCCCCTCAGTATGAGCTGTAAAGAATAGGGGCTCCCCCTCATAAAGTGCATAAAAGAAATTAAAGATTTTTTGAACCAAACTGAATACTTTATATTGATTATCATAAGATCATACAAAAAATGGTTCAAAAGAAAAAAACATAGAAGATTAAAAAAAAAAACATCTTTTCTAAATTCCTAATCCTTGACAATTTTAATTTTAATCTTTCTCCCCCAAATTTGTCAACAGCAAAAAGTCAGTGGGAGCCCAGAGGATGGTAAACTACTTTGAAGGACAGGAATCATCAGACGAGGAGGAGGTTGAGGGATGAGGCAGTGGTGAAGGAGGATGAACAGAGGGTACTGGAGGCCGTGCTTCTGGAGTAATAGGCTTGACCAGGTGAGCTGTTACCCATTCTAGTAGAGTGCTAAATTGTGTCAGAGTTTGATGAAAAGTGGCCATTGTTGAAAAAAGTTTTTTCTGATCCATGCTGATCTTTTTCAGAGCTCGAAGTTCTTTGTGGGAGCGACGTTGTTCAGGCTTGGTATCAGTGGTGGGAGGAGTGAAGTCATCTGGAATAGGATCAGCATTGATGCTGGTGCTTTTCATTTGGGAGCAGGTTCCTTTGTTTTGTGAAGAGTTTTCTCCAGATTTAGCCAGGAAGGATTCAAGTGAGCTGAATCGTCCTGTAACTTCAGGAAGTGGTGCAGGAGCCGGATCAAAAATGGTTTGATGAGTAGAGAGAGTAGGGATAGAATTTGTAGGGTACATTTTTGAAGGAGATAAGAAGATTTGAGCCATGGTGCATGAGAGTTGAGCTGGTTGTGAAGGACTAGTAGGAGGATAAGGAAAGAAAAAAGGTTCTTGAAGATTTTGGGATGTGTCCAGAGGGTCAGACGGAAGCGTAGTTTCTGGAGGTGAGCCTTTGAGATCAAAAAAATGTATGGCACAGTTTTTCACAAGTTGAGAGGGTGAACTGAGGTCTTCACCTTCCCTGAACAAAGGTTTTGATTTTCAAAAGGGACAATTTGAAGTAGTTCAAGAGGGTGGACATTTTTGGAGGGTGGTGAGGACGGGATATTTGGTTCTTTGTCAGAAGAAGATTTTGATGCGATTGGAGGTTGAGATGGTGGATTGGAAGTTGAGAACTATTTTGATTTTTTCTTGGATGGTTGTTTGTGAGAGGGCTTTTCAGTGGGATCAAGCCTCATTTGGTTAACATTTTTTGCAGAGAATGTGTTGTTGAAGGTGACAGATTGTTCATCCTCTAATGGTACATTAAAAAATTTGAAGATTTTGGTGAGAATCATTCCATATAGAGCTGATCTCCCAAGATATGCAGCATTGACCATGAACCTAAAGATAATGTTTCCAAGATGAAGAGGGGTTCCAGAAATGAGGTGATGAATAATCAGAATATCCAGCTCAGTTACTTTCTCATAACTGCCAGCCCTGGGAACAACAGAGTGTACACAAATATTGTGCAACACCCTACAGATTGGAAGTAGATTGGATGCAACCTGGGGCTTTGGAAGATTGATAAAAATGTTGGCAAGGACAGCTGAGCGAGTAATCATGTAGCTGGAATACCATGCTTTAGAGAAAAGATAGGGGCCATCATCACGAATGTCAAAAATTTGACATAGCAAAGTTGGGGTGAGCTCAATATGTGCCCCCTTTAGAATAACACTGATGCAGTTGTCCCCTTTGGACACATTTGTAGCAGCGTAGAATGCTCTGACAAGTTTTGGATATTGAGGTTCATTGATAAGAAGGAAAGGAGACCAACCAAGTTGATCAAACATATCTTCTACATAAACTTGTCCTAGAGTTAGACCTTTTAGGTCAATAATTTTTCCATTTATAACAGTTTTGTTCTGCCATTTTTCTAAAAATTTTGCTTCTAGGAGAGAGTTTTCGAAGAGAGGGATTTTGGGTGATTTTGAAGCTGGTTGATTTTGAATAACTTTCTTTTTTGAAGTGGCTAAAATGGTAGGTTTGTAGTAAGGAGTTTTTGAAGAATCAGAGTGAGTTGCCTCAGAGTCATTTGAGTGGTTTTCAGATTGAATTTCAGAAGGGCTTAAGGAAAATTTTCTTTTTCCAGCAGATTTGGTGCGAGCCATTTTTGAATGCTGGAGGTTTTGAATATTTACAAAGGGTAAAAGAGTTAATTTATAGAGAAAAAATTTGAACAGATTGGAGGGAAGAAGTAAGGAGGCATAGGTTAATCATGACAATCTAGGGAGATGCACAGGTCACTTATCCATTGGGCAGTGAGTAAGAAACTGAAATCGTGGCACCTTTTTGCAGAAAGGAGTGTAATCAGCAGTGAAGTGACTTGCCTGCCTCTGACTTTTGCAACTTTCAAATCTTGGAGGAGGATAGAGATTTTTCTGAGTTGTCCATCCTCAGATTTTTATTTTAAAAATAAAATAACATTATGATCCTCTGATTTTGCAAAACTATTTTTGGACAATTTTTGAAAGATTTAAGATGGAAAGTTTTTCTAAAATAGTTTTGAAACGATCCTCCTGGAGAGGTTTGGTGAAAATGTCAGCAAGCTGATTTTCAGTTTCAATAAAAATTAATTCAACATCTCCTTTTTGAACATGATCTCTTAAGAAATGATGTTTAATTTCAATATGTTTAGATCTAGAGTGTTGAATAGGGTTTTTGGAAAGATTAATAGCACTAGTGTTGTCACAAAGGATAGGAATTTTTGTGTACCTTAAGGAGTAGTCTTCCAGTTGATTTTTTACCCAGAGGATTTGAGAGCAACATTGAGCAGCAGAAACATATTCAGCTTCTGTAGTGGAGAGAGCTATGGTATTCTGTTTTTTACATGCCCAACTAATGAGAGATGAGCCCATAAATTGACATGCTCCACTTGTGCTTTTCCTCTCAATTTTGTCACCAGCATAATCAGCATCACAATATGCCAAAAGATCAAGATTTGAATCCTTCTTGTACCAAATTCCCAGATCTGTGGTTCCAACTAGATACCTGAAAATCCTTTTTACTGCAGTGAGGTGTGATTCTTTAGGGGATGATTGAAACCTTGCACACAAACCTACTGAGAACACAATGTCAGGTCTGCTGGCTGTTAAGTACAGCAAGGATCCTATCATTCCTCTGTACTCCTTTTCAGAAATAGAGGTTCCTTCATCATCTTGATGTAGTGAGGAGGATGGATCCATAGGAGTGCTCATTGATTTAGCAAGATTCATGTTGTATTTTTTCAGGAGATCCTTGGTATATTTTTCTTGAGAAATGAAGATTCCTTATTCTAATTGTTTTATTTGTAATCCAAGAAAGAATTTTAATTCTCCCATCATGCTCATTTCAAACTCGCTTTGCATAAGGTTGGAGAATTCTTTGCACATATTCTCATTTGTGGATCCAAAGATTATGTCATCCACATAAATTTGAACAATTAACATGTCCTCATTATGAATCTTTTTAAACAAAGTAGTATCAATCTGACCTCTTGAAAAGCCATTCTCTTTCAGAAAGCAACTCAACCTTTCATACCAAGCTCTGGGAGCTTGCTTTAATCCATAAAGAGCTTTTGAGAGCTTGCACACATGATCTGGTTTCTGAGATTGGTGAACATACACTTCTTCATTTAAGAATCCATTCAAGAAGGCACTTTTGACATCCATTTGATACAGTTTTATTCCTTTATGTGTGGCATAAGCTAAGAGGATTCTGATTGCTTCGAGTCTTGCAACAGGTGCAAATTTTTCATCATAGTCAATTCCTTCTTGTTGGTTATACCCTTGGGCCACTAATCTAGCTTTATTTCGTATGACCTCTCCATCCTCATTCAGTTTGTTTCTGAAGATCCATTTGGTTCCAATGATGGATTTTTCCAGAGGATGGGGCACAAGATTCCACACTTTGTTTCTTTCAAACTGAGACAGCTCCTCCATCATGGCATTCATCCATGATTGATCACTTATGGCTTGATCAATGTTCTTTGGTTCAACTTGAGATATCATGGCCATGTTGATTGAATCTTCTCTCAATGATTGCCTTGTTCTAACTCCATCAGCAGTATCACCTATGATCAGATCTAGAGGATGATATGTTACAGTCTTCCATCCTCTTGGAGGCTGCTGAGAGGTTGGATCAGAGATGTCCTCCTCATCTGGGTTGTGAACTTTAGAGGATGTATTTTCATCTTCTTCATTTTTATCCATGTTTTCTAAACACAAGTCATCAAAAATAACATGCATGGATTCCTCCACAGTTTGAGTTCTAATATTATAGATTCTATAACCCTTTGAAGATGTGGAGTATCCCAAAAATATACCTTTATCAGATTTAGGATCAAACTTTCCCAAATTTTCTTTATTATTTAGGATGTAGCAGTAACATCCAAATATATGAAAATAAGATATATTTGGTTTTCTACCTTTCCAAAGTTCATATGGAGTTTTGTTTAAAATTTTTCTTATTGAGACTCGGTTTGAAACATAGCAAGCTGTGTTGATAGCTTCAGCCCAAAAATATTTTTCAATGTTGGCTTCATTTAGAATAGTTCTAGCCATTTCTTGTAAAGTTCTATTTTTCATTTCAACAACTCCATTTTGTTGAGGAGTTCTTGGACAAGAAAAATTATGAGAAATACCATTTTCATCAAAAAAGGTTTCAAAAGACTCATTTTCAAATTCTCCCCCATGATCACTTCTAACTGAGATAATCTTTGATCCCTTTTGATTTTGAATCTTCTTACAAAAATATTGAAAAGCCTCAGAGGCTTCATTTTTGTGTTTTAAAAACAAAACCCAAGTAAAACGTGAAAAGTCATCAACAATAACAAATCCATATCTTTTTCCACTAAGACTTGGAGTTTTGATAGGACCAAAAAGGTCAATATGAAGGAGTTCAAGTGGTTGATTTGTTGAAACAATATTTTTGGAGTGAAAGCTACTTTTAACTTGTTTTCCTTTGCACAAGCCTCACATACTTTGTCCTTTTCAAAATTTATTTTTGGAAGACCTTTAACTAACTCTAATTTTGATAATTTAGACATAGTATTCAGGCTAGTATGACCAGCCCGTTTGTGCCAAATCCATTTATCCTTTTCAATAGCCATAAAACAAGATTCAGAAGGTAAATCATCTAAATATAAGACATATAAGTTCTTTTTCCTTATGCCTGAGAATAAAACTCTACCCGAGGATAAATGCTTGACCTCACATAGAATGGGTTTAAAAATTACTTCAAATCCACTATCACAAAGTTGGCTAATGCTTAGCAAGTTATGTTTTAAACCATCAACATACTGAACATTTTCAATTTTGGCAGAATTGTTTTTACCAATAATACATGTTCCTTTGATTTGAGCTTTATCATTATTGCCAAATGTAACTGATCCTCCATCTTTTGATTCCAAAGAGATAAAGCAATGCTTATCTCCTGTCATATGTCTTGAGTAGCCACTGTCCAAGAACCAGAGCTTTCTTTTGTTGATCAGAGGATGTACCTGTGTCAGAGTTTAGAAGAGATTTAGGTACCCATATAGAATTGGGTCCTTGGTGGTTAGTCCTTCCTTTTGTAAGGATTTTCTTTTTGTGATAGCAAATGGAATAATGATGTCCATGCTTATTACAAAATGAACATTTCCTTTTGTTACTTTCAGCTTTTTTCTTAGCAAGACATACTTTGATAGTATGTCCATGCTTTTTACAGAAAGAGCACTTAGGTTTATCCTCTAGGTTCTTAGGTAAAAAGAAGTTTTCATATAGTTTTTGTTTTTGAGAACTTTTAAAACCAATTCCAGCTTTGTCAAATATACCAGATTGAGATCCCATAATTTTTTTAAATGTTTATGTGGATTTGACAAAGTTGGTAATGTCATTTTTTAGTTCTTCAACTTTGAGTTTCAAGTCCTTCTTCTCTGTGTCCTCTTCAGGAGGATGGATTTTGACATTCTCTTTGTTTAAAGTGTTTTGTTGCTCAGACAATTTTTTATTTGATTGCTGCAAGTCAAAAATGCTTTTTTGAAATTCTTCATTTTTAGCTTGAAGTTCCTTATTCAGTTTCTTTATTTCATAATTTTGGTTTTTAAGTAAACCACATTTTTGAGATAAAGTGTTTGAGTCATTCAAGAGATTGTCAAATTCTATTTCTAACTTTTCACAAGAAGGACATAAGTCAGTGATGCTTACCTCAGCTGCTTCTGAGTTAGCCATGAGACAAAGGTTGGCTTCTTCTTCCTTTTCTTGCTCGGAGGATGATTCATCACTGTCATCCCAAGTTGCCATCATGGATTTATTCTTGTTGTGAAATCTTTTTATGTTCCTTTTGTTTAGAGGACACTCAGTTTTGTAATGTCCCATTTTATTGCATCCATAACAAGTTATCTGGCTTTTGTCAATCTTTTCTTTCTGAGAGGATCTTTTGTCTTGTCCTCTTCTGTTGATTATTCTTTGGATTCTTCTGGAGATTAGAGCCAGTTCATCCTCCTCTTCAGAGAGAGGATATTCTGAGTTATCCCTTTTTGAGATAATTTCAGAGTTTTTGGAGGATGGACTTTCAGTTTGACTGGATTTCAATGCAATCATTTTTCCCTTTTTGCTTGGTTTATCAGCAAGCAATAGAGGTTCATGAGCTCTAAGAGTTCCAACCAGATCTTCTAACCTCATGGTGGCTAAATTTCTTGCTTCTGTGATGGCAGTCACCATGGGTTTCCATTCCTTTGGTAAACTCCTTAATATCTTTCTTATCCTCTCTTGGACAGAGTATTCTTTTCCCATAGACCTTAAGTTGTTGAGGATGATTGTCAGTCTTGAGAACATTTCATCAATTGTTTCTTCCTCCTTCATTTCAAACAACTCGAACTCTCTTACTCCCATGTCAATTCTGGCTTCTTTAACATGACTTGAACCTTCATGATGGATCTTCAAGGTGTCCCATAGTTCTTTAGCACTCTGGCATTCTTCAACTCTATCATACTCTTCCCTGCTCAAAGCACACGTTAGAAATAACTGAGCTTTAGAGTTTAGAAGTACCTTGGCATTTTCTTCAGCTGTCCATTGTGTTTGAGGTTTTTCGTCAGAGGTTGGATCTGCACTGTTGATTCTGATGACATGATTTCCTTTTTCTACCACTGGCCACATGTTGTTATCTTGAGATATAAGGAATAATCTCATCTTGCCTTTCCAGTTATAGTAGTCAGTTCCATCAAAGTAGGGAGGTCTGCTGGATGATCCTCCTTCTGGGATATACTTAGCTTTTGACATATTTTCTTTTTGGATCTTTTTCTCTTACACTGTTAGGTGTAGTTTTAGAGAACCTTGCTCTGATGCCAATTGAAGTGGCTAGAATATCACTAGAAGGGGGGTTGAATAGAGATATTCAAGCTTTTTAAAATTCAGTTACTGTTTTTAACCTGTTGTCCTTTTTCAAATGATGATTTATCAGAAGCTAAAAGTTGAGAGAGAGAGTAATGACACACGAAGTTTTATACTGGTTCACCCAAAGATGGCTACGTCCAGTCCTCACACTCTTGTGAGTTTTCACTAAGTATCAAAAGCTATCAGCCTCTCACTGAGGTTGATTACAAACTGTGTATTCTTTAGCTTCACCAAGCTTACAATTCTTTCCTTCTGATTTCTCTTCAAGTGTTTCTCACTTGAAGTTCTAAAGATAATATGAAGTAGTTTGATAGGATTTACTTTCTACACAGATTAAACAATGATCTAGTTTAAGATAATAGAAAGCTTGAAAGGAGATTGATAATGCTCTTGATAGCCTCTGATATTTTTCTGTTTTTTGCTTGTGTAGTTGTGTGTATTTGCTGAAGAAGAGCAGCCTTCCTTTTATAGGGAGAAGGAGACTTTCTCTTCAAGAAAATGTTCCTTTCTGGCCGTTTTTTCAAGATGTAATGAACCTCACTGTTGTTGTAGATTTACAGCCTTGCCATTCTGTCCTTTTACAGCCTGGCACATGGGAGGTTACTTCTTTACTTGGCTTTTTAGGAGGATAGATCATTCCATATGTTTTTAACAACTGGTCGTGCTCTTTTCTGGTTCCAAGTCATGACCCTTCTCTGGTCGTGGATGATGCAGCTTTTGATACACTGGAACTGTCAGTTGTTCTTAATGTGAGAGGATGAATGAGCAGCTGGAAATTATCCTCTAGTAATTTCCTTTTGGTGTCTGAAGTTCACCTTATAGTATCTGACTTCTGATGTCTTACCTTCCAGAGTTTATCTTCTGATATTTATCTTCTGGTGTGTATTTTCTGGAATTCATCTTCTGATGATTATCATGTGAAGTTTGTCTTTTGAATTTCTGGTATTCATTTTCTGATGTATTTCATGTGAAGTTCATCTTCTGAGTTTTATCCTTTGATGTTCATCTTTTTATCCTCTGATATGTTTCTTCTGAAATTCATCTTCAGATGTATATCTTCTGATATTCATTTATGATTTTCATCTTTTGATATTGGCCAATCTGGACTAGCAAAATGGTCTGCTGAGATCCTCTGATCTCGGCCAACACTGGACCATTTATTCTGTCCTTCTGGTTTCGACCAACACTGGGCCATTTGTTCTGATCTTCTGATTTCAACCAATACTGGGCCATGGTCTAATCTTTTGATATTGGCCAACACTATACTGGGTCTGGATTAGTTCTGGACAAAGGATATTTCATTCTGGACCTTTTAGCTTATCTTCTGATTAATCCAGGACTGTTTTTTTTCACTTCACTGTCAAGCCATCTTCTGGTCAAAAGAACTTGTTGAATAAGTCTGACTTATGATATCTTCTGGTCTGGATCCAGTCTTCCTCTGGCAGGCTTCCTTCTGGTATGGTCCATGTCTCCTTCTGACTTTGTTTCCTTCTGATATGGGCCAACAAAGATATCTTCTGGTGATTTCAGGATGCATCCTCTGGTATCTTTTGGATGCATTATCTGGTGTTTTCAACTCTCAGGTTTTCTGCTTCAGCTTCTGGTTTTCTGTTCCAGATGTTTTGCTTCTAGTTTCCCAGATGTTCTGCTTCTGGTGTTTTCCAGATGTTCTGCTTCTGGTGTTTTAACTTCTGATTTTCTTTATGGATTTAACAGCTTTGTTTCAAGCATTCATTCAATCTTCTGGACATGAGGTTGCGATCTTTGGATCCTGTTCCTTTCTTAGTTCAAAACTTAAATGCATGCATTAGTGTAATCATAATCTTAAGATAATTTTGTTATCATTAAAAGAGATTTTTTCTCAACATCTCTAGCTTCTGTGATACAAACCACGAATGTTCTTGAAACTAAAACTTCAACATGACTTTAAGACATATATGTTGAAGAAAAAATCTTTTTGATATATGTTTTAATGACAACAAACCTTATGAAATAAATGATTAAGTTTTATGAATGGTGGTTTACTAATGATTTCACTTAAGTTTTGTTTAAGGAACATGAATGCATAAGTGAACAAAGCAAGAATCCATTCACTTCATCAAAATGCACAAATGTGATCAATTACAATCAAAAGAAGCCATTCGAATCACAAAGAAAAAAGGCCATGAATCAAGCTGCCCAAACAAGACTGAACAGTCTCCAGTTTTGCTGTCAAGACTTATAAACGATCTTGACAATATACAAGGCATCAAGACAACTTCTAGTATGTTCAGAAACTCGTCCACATTGATTATCAATCTCCAGGAAATCCAAAAGCTAAAGCTCCAGATTGATCATCAATCTCCAGCAACTACACTTCAGTTTTCTACAACAAACTTTCTATGATCTCTTCGAATCTGTTTCAATCAAGTTCAAGACTCAAATTTAAGCTACAAAGCATCACCACATATTTGCAATATTGATTCAAGGAAAGCCAAGGAATCAGCATAATAAAGAACACTCTTGACACAATCAGGAAAACAGAAAATGTTACCCGAAGCTGTCACTAGAGGATGAAGTCATTACCAGAGGATGATGACGTCACTAGAGGTACCTCAAGATGATGTCACCAGAGGATACCTCAAGAAGACGTCACCAGAGGATACCTCCAGAAGACGTCACCAGAGGATACCTCAAGAAGACATCACCAGAGGATACCTCCAGAAGACGTCACCAGAGGATACCTCCAGAAGACGTCACCAGAGGATACCTCTAGAAGACGTCACCAGAGGATACATCACCAGAGGATACCTCCAAAAGATGATATCAGAGGATACCTCCAGAATACTATCAGAGGATACCTCCAGAAAACAATATCAAAGGATATCTCCAGAAAATACATTCAGAGGAAGAACCAAGTATGTTCTTGAACATCAAAATGTCCAGAATGATCAGATCAGTCTTTAGAATGATCTTTTATCAAGAATGATCATCAATCTCTAGGAATGATCATCAATCTCCATAAATGATCATCAATCTCCAAAATGATTATCATTCTCTAGCATGATTAACAACTATCTTCAGAATGATCAAACATCAATCTCTAGCATGTTAACAATCAAATATCCAGCATGTTTAACATCATTCTCCAACAGTGTATCATCAGTCCATAATGATATAATCATTCTCCAGCATACTGAACATCATTCTCCAGCCTTGTTACATCATTCTCCAGCTTGACTGCCAAGAACGTTGAACGATCTTGAAGTATATTTACATCAAAACAGATCCAAGAAAAGATCAGGAAGACATCCAAAATGATCAAAACTGAACCTCCAAATTGATTATCAATCTCCAGAAAGTTCAGATACTAGGACTCCAAATTGATTATAAATCTCCAGAATTTTCATTAACATTCTGCAGAAGTTCATCATCATTCTCCAAGCTGTTTTGACATAATCAAAACTCCAGATCAAATCAAAGATATGAACAGATATATTTGAAGTACAAAGGATCATTAAACAAAAGAAATTTGATCAAGAATCAAAGGTTTTAGCCCAGTCAAAACAGAAATTAAAAATAGTCAAAAGCTAGATTATTTTTAATCAGAAATATTGTCTTTGGTCAAGCCTGACAAGAGCACTACCAACGGCTCTATTTGACATGCTCTCATGCCTATAAAAGGAAGGCCAAACCTCATAAAAAAGACAGCTTCAAGTACAAAGAAAAACATCACTCACATACATCTACATACTTGAAAGCTTCTCAATCACAAACAAAAGATTCAGTTCTATTTTTCTTCTTCATATCAGAATCATTATACTGAATTCTTTTGTCAAGAATCTAATCTCAAACACGAGTTGAGCATACTCATATTCTGTCCAAAAATCAAAGACATTCAAGTGCCAAGATATATCATCAATCACTCGCATACATACTTGAAACTCTCTCATCACTTAAAAGAATCAGTCTGGTCAAGTTCTTATTTACTCTGATACATTTGTACTGAATTCTTTGTAAAGAATCGAATCTCAAACAAGAGTTGAGACATCTCAGATTCTAACAAAACAATCTCATCACTATTGTAAAACTCAAACTATAAGAGTTAAGTATAGTTTGGGGTAGATTGTAAGAAATCCTATCAAGGTTGGTAGGTGATTTGATTAATCTTTTTCTGGGTGGAATTAGATTAAAGTCTGTAACAAAGATCGAGGTTGATCTAAGCTAGGTGCTATAAAACCAAGAAGGTTCTTGTTTTAAACACTTAGTGGAAAATCTCACCGTTGTGAGGACTGGACATAGCCCGGGTTGGGTGAACCAGGATATATCTGTGTGTGATATCTCTTCCCTTATCTCTATTTACTTTCAGTCTGTTAATTATCAAGTTAAATAGATAAACTGAACTGTTGATTTTAACTAACCAAGAACGTTCTCTGTTTTCTGGTGAAAACCAAGAACGTTCTCCGTTTTCTGTTTTCACAACCAAGATCAATCTTGAGTTATTTTCTTAAGTTTTTAACATGAATTTTAAAAGGGAAAATTTACAATTCAAACCCCCTTTCTTGTAAATCAACATTGCTACTTCAATATATTCTCGTGACAAAGATACCTTCAAACACTGTCCAAATCAACTGACAGGAAAAACATCAGATTAGAAAGTCTTGCAGTCAAAAAGGAGAAAAAGTTTATTCAAAAGTCTTGCTTTGAAGTCTGATTATTTTAATATGACATTTGACCAATGTAACCTCTCCAATGGTCATATTAAGTTGTCATGGACCTCTTTAAAAACTATAAAAGGAACTCCAGAGCTTAAGGAAAAATCAGATCATTCAAGTGCTAAGAAAGAACCATCAATCACTTACATTCATACTTAAATATCTCACAAAAGAAATCAGTATCATTCACTCACGAATCTAGTGTTAATAGCTTTCTGAAATCTTTTGTAAATAATCTAAACCTCCAACAAGTGTTGAGATAAATTATATTCTGCCAAACAATTTAAATCATTATTGTGTAAACTCAAGACTATAAAAGTTATTTATAGTTTGAGTAGTTTGTTAGAAAATCCTTTTACGGTTAAAAGGTGAAGTGTAAAATCCTCTCAAGATTGATAGGTGACCTGATTGAACTCCTTTATGGGTGGAAATTATTGTATTTTGTAATAGATCAAAGTTGATATGAGCTAGGTGGTGTAAAACCAAGAAGGTTCTTCTTTTGAACACTAATTGAAAAATCTCACGATTGTGAGGACTAGACGTAGCCCGGGTTGGGTGAACTAGGATATATCGTTGTGTGATATCTCTTCCCTATCTCTATTTACTTTCAGTTTTTCGATTATTAGATAAGTTAATTTATGTTTTTAACTAACAAAAAACGTTCTCTGTTTTCTATTTCCAGAACTAAGAACATTCTATGTTTTCACAACCAAGATCAATCTTAAGTTATTTTCTTAAATTTTAATAGAGAATTTTTAAATAGACAAATTTACAATTCAAACACCCATTTCTTGTAAATTGACATTCATTTAAAAATAAGAAATAAGACAAATGATCACCTTGTCGAAGACCTTGTTTGAAGGAGAAACTTTTATGTAGGACTATCATTAACCAAAACAGATGGATTTGTTAAACTAACACAAGCCATAATTCATTCAATCAAAACTATTGGGTATTTCATTTTGAGGATAATCCCCTCCAAATACGATCACTCCATCGAGTCATAAGCTTTTTCAAAATCAACTTTAAACAAAATCAACTAATTTTCCTTTCTTTTAGCTTCCTCCACCACCTCATTTGCAAAAAGAATTCCAAATCTAATCTATGAACCACAGCTATGCAGATGCATGCCAACTTTACCTTTTTTATTTTTTATTTTTTTAAATTTACACATGTAATTTAGTACTCCGTGTGATTTGTTTCAAAAAAATGTTGTTTATGATTTTTTTCACACGTATTAAGAAATACAATGATTAAAAAGAATATTTATTTTATTAAATTATATTTATTAACTATTGATTGATTTTTAACTATCATAAACATAAAGTCAAATTGATTGATTTTTTACTCTATAGTAATAATTAAAGGATACAATTAAAAATAAATAAGGAATATGTAAGAATAATTGTTAAGAAACCAAATATATAATTTTTTGGTTGAAAATTGAAAGTTGTGTTTTAATTTTTTGAAAGTTTAAAATTTATTCTTTTGCAATGTAAAATTTCTACTTTTAAATTCTTTAACAATTGTCCAAACACTTGTTAACGAGATCTAAAAAATAATTAAAAACAATTAAAGATTTAAAATGAAATTTATTTATAAATAATTTTTTTAAAGTAACACTTATTATAAATTGGATGAAGTATTATGTGGATAATTTTTTTTTCATGTAATATATAAATATTTTTAAATTAAATAATTGAATTCAAATAATTAATGAGTTAATGATGAATCCTGAATAATTTAAATTCAAATATTAGAACAATGATTGTCTACACTTTATTTATCTATCGTTTCAATTCTAATTCTAAATTATCGAGATCCATTTTCAGGTAAATCAGATAATTAAATAAATAAAAGAATAAACATTCTTGTTCAATGCCAAATTCTCGTAAACCAACAAAAAAACTCAAAGTTCTAAACGCATATAGCCGTTGCTCATCTTTTACTAACTTAACCACAAAAAATGCTGTTAACTTTTGAAGTCACTTTTTGTTGACCCAATCGAATTTGACCGTTACACAAATTTGAATCCAGACAGAATACAAAGGACAAACAGAAAATGTTAAGATCCAAATTGTTTTGCAAATACAATAGTCAATAGTGCCCTCTCACTATTAGTTATTTTATAATATTAATTGTTTTTTATTTTTCATAACTCAACTCTTTAAATTTCTCCACAAACCAAATTAATTAATAAAAATATTTAAATAAGCAAAATTCATTTTATCATTACAATTAAAACAACTAATCATTCTTTAAAAAAATTATATACAATTTAAATAAGACATTTAATAGAAAGAGAAATCCCCTAGTATTTTGAAAATATTAAAGAAAAAGTTTATGTAAATGAATATAGTGACTTAATGGGGTCAGCTGGGTCAGACATTTCTGTAAACTCCAACGGACCTCAAACTCAAAAATTGAATCTTTCTAAAAATTTAAATTTCTTAACTCTCTCTCTCTCTTATTAATAAATTTACAATTTTTATGTATAAAAAATGTTTCTTGAACACCGTTCCCACTCCCTCATCCTCTCTCTTATCTAATCTTCCAAATTCAAATGAGATTCAAATTTTCCTAAACCCCTTTTCTTTTTCTCAATACCCTTTCCATTTCCATTCTTCTTTATCTCTAGCTTCTATTGTTTAGTCCACAAACACAAACCAAATGGGTACATGTTTAAGCAAGAAGAAACCTTCTTCTACTTCCTCACCCCCCAAATCACTTTCCACACCCCCAACTCAACCAAAAAACCTTGAAAACAACAATGTCACAGAACCAACCCTCAACAACAAACCCAACACAGAACCACCAAAAGAAGATGAATCTCAACCAAATAAGGAAATTTTCATTATCAAACACAGAAAAAGCCATGATGAAAGAGAAAAAAACTCAAAAATCACACCTTTCACTGTTCAACACAATGTTCCATCACAACAAAATGAAGGGTTGGTTTCTTCTTCAGAAACAGAATCAACATCAATGAACAACAACAACAACATTAACAACAAGGTTGTTAATGTTGTTGGTGTTAGAACATCAAGCTGCACAAAAGAAGAAGTTGATGCAATTTTAATCCAATGTGGAAGACTCAGCAGAAGCTCTTCTGGAAAAGCAGCTTCTTCATCTGCTAATGGAAGAAAGTACTCAGGTTCAAAAAGAAGTTTTGATTTTGATAACTGTGACAACAACAATGATGCAATTTCAGCCGAAGACGAACAAAAGAGAACAAATGTAAGTGAAACAAGTGAAGAACATGACGGTGGCCGGAACCGAAACAGCCACCGTCAGCGCAACCGAGGTTCGCCGAAACCTGGAAGAAGAAGAACACCAAGTAGGGAAAGAGAACAACAACGTTCAAGTAGTAGAGAAAGGAGAGTGAGTAGATCTCCTGGAAGAAGATCTTCTGATAATAACAATGGTGGTTCTGTTTCTGTTTCAGGTTCTGGTTGTTCTAGGCCTGGAAAAATGGTTACTGTTCCTGCTACTGTTACATCATTGGTTATGGATAAAAGTAACAATGGTGGTGGTGGGGGTGAAAGTGTTAAAAGAGGTGGTGTGAAGAGAAATGTTGGTGTTGCATCGCCACGTTCTATGTCACCTGCAAGAGGAAATGGGAATCAGCAACAACCTTGTTCTCTTAGTAGGAATAATTCTTCAAGGAAAGCTGAAGTTTCACCTTATAGAAGGAATCCACTTAGTGAGGTTGATCCTAATTCACTTTCTTATCCACAATCAAATGCTAATGTTAATGGTGGCAATAAGGTGCAAAACAAATCCAAAAAGGAGGTTGAAGTTGTTCAGGTAAATCACTTTTATGGTTATGTTTTTTCTCTATCAGCTGGAAATATTTCATTTATCTGTTTTTTTTTTCCTTGTGTTATTGATCATTGTTGTGATGAGTTTGTGAGACTATAGGGAGAAAAATGATATGGTCCAAGTGTGTTTTGTTACTTAATGATTCAATTAATCTCTAACAATAATTGAACAATAATTGATAGTTTTGTTAGATAATGGTAGTCTTTTTGAGGTGTCCTTTTAGTTATAAGAGTCTCACTTAGTAATTTCAAAAGACATAGTTCAAATTCCACCATTATGAATAATTATCCCCCCTTCCATTTTAAAAAAAAAAAAAGATAGATTGTAGTATATTAGTAGATAACTAATGATTGTTAGTTAATAAAAAGTTAATAATTTCTGTGTGTTTGACACTGCACTTACACTCATTCAATTATGCTATTTTTTCAAATTATTACCGGTGTCAACTTGCAAGTGTATCTCCTTGTGTTTGATTATGAGTTAATTGTTTATTGGTTAGAATATGTGGCACCTATGGTTGAACTTTTTACTTGCATTAGATGTGACTGTGATTTGTGTTCAAGTTTGGAATTTACTTAGATTACATGTAAATTTGATCATAAATCCTCTCTAACTATGAAGCACAAGTATTGACACAGCACACATGTCTAATTTGAAAATTGAATTAATTAAATGTAATCAATGTATCGGTGTGGTGTCAGACACTAAGACACACCTTTGATCAAATGTGTCGATGCTACAGAGTTCAGTGATGTTAGTAGTACTTCCTACATAGTAGGAAAGAGTTTGTCATGTGTGTATTCCCTAATTTTGTAGTCTAATAACCTAGTTGTACCATAGATATATAATATTTTTTTACACTCGGAGATGATATTTTGCAATTCACACTGCAGAAACCAAATGTTGATACAAGAGACAACATGAGAAACAGGACAAGCAGCAGAGGTACATTGGAAAAGGGTGTGAATCATCACCAAACAAAGGAGCAACAAGAGGAAGAGATCAAGCTGGTAACATCTGACAATGCTATTGTGAAGAACATGGTGATGCCATCAGGTGTTGAAAACTTCAAACCACAAACATTAACAAGAAGCAGATCTTCTAGAAGATCATCAAGAGACTTTGACATTAATCCTGAACCTCTAATGAACCTTCCTCCACAACAAAATTCATCTTACACTTCTTTACTCCTTGAAGATATTCAAAACTTCCATCAAAAAACACACCCTTCTGTTTCCCTCCCACCTTGTCTCAACAAAGCTTGTTCCATCCTTGAAGCTGTAGCTGATCTTAACTCAACCACAAGTTCAAACAATTTCTCTAGTGGTGCTTTCTTGGAAGACAAGAAAACTTCTTCTATTAGGAATGAGTACAATGTTGAAGAACCATTTGTTGAATCTGAAGTTGTTATCTTTGATGATGTGATGGAGCCAAGTTTGCATAAGTATGTTACTGTTAAAAGGGGAGGTTCACTTTGTGAGGATCAAGAGTCTTCAGGAAGTAATAGCTTCACTGTGAGTAGTGGTCAAAAGCAATATGGGATTTGTTCTTCTTCTTGGGAACAAAACTCTGGTGATTCATTAGATTGTTGGAGTTCAAGATTGAATTCAAAAGATGAGAGTTTGAAAAGTCCTTTGGGATTGGATGGTAGTTTAGGTTTTTCATGTGAAGCTAATAAGAAGACATTGAATGGTAAAAGGAGAGAGTGTGATCATCAGCACAGTGGCGGTATAGGGCGTGGAAGACTCGCTGCAGACGCTGCTGCATTGACATAGTGCATGTTTGGATTCACAGTGACTTTGGTAAAATTAAGGTGGCACTTGTTTGGATTCTCATCTTCTTGTTGTGTCTCAAATGATGATGATTATTGAGTTTGACATTACTTTCTGTTTGGAGTTGCATTCTTGCAACTGTTTTATCTTTTTTTCATTTAAGGCAAAATTTGAGATTATCTCATCTTTGACATTTTCTTTATTATGTTAATGAATATTTATTTTGTCTTTCTTATTGCAACTATTATGTAGCATTATGTTATGCTCTCTTCCTTTCCTCAATTGATTTATTTTTAAACTACATTTGCTCAAAATCTTTCAATCTTGTTCCTGTTGCTTATTTTGGTGTAAGATGTTTATTAAGTAGTAGTTTTTATTAAATAGAAGCAAAACAGGGACTAATTTATTTCTAACATAAATTTAATACATTTATAATTTTTTTTAATTCCAGTTATTCGGTTAACAAGGTGCTATATTTATCCATATTTAGAGATAAATATAGTAACTAGTCTTTTAATTGGGATAACTTTTATAATAAGAAAATGGTAGAAATGATTGCGAAGTTAATTCAATTTTGGTACTTACACTCTCATTTTTGCTATCTACACCTCTCAATTTTTTTATAAAAACAAAATATCTAAAATGTCCTTGTCTATTTATGATATTTTTAATCTTTACGTACATAGTAAAAAAACAAAAAAAATCATTTAATAAAATGACTCAATTTTTATTTATTTAATGAAAAGGCTTCACCTTTTTATGCATCGTTGTTGTAAAAAGTTTTACAAATGTCATTCTATCACAATCAATCATGTTTATAATTTTAGAAGTGATCAAAATAAAAGATAAATATTTTTATTGATTCGACGATTATGATTAATTGATCGTGTAAAACATCTTTATAGCGTTTGGTGCATATAAATTATATCTAAAAATTATAAAGTTAAGAAATTAATTGCAAAAGTAATAATAATAATAAGGGTAGAGTAATTTTTTTCTTTCTTTTTTCATCAATTCTCTCATAAAATTTTCACTTCCTGTATCCTTTTCGTCCTATAATATTATCTTATTATTTTTTTATGAGATAATATTATCATATTAACAACTATGGCAATTGATTAAATTAATAATTTTTTTATCTCTTAACATTCTATACCCATTTTCAAAGGTATGGAATGACAAAAAGTGGCAAGTGTACAAAAGATGATAGCATCCATGAGATCACGAGACCTATGAGTCTGCAACTTCAGGTTTGGTAAGTCAAAACACATTAATTCAAATAAATAATTAGAAGTTTGACTCTTCGAGGGCTTTTGGCTTGGTCATTTTTAACAGACACGTCTTATGGACGAAAAGATATGCACACGAAACTTCTAAACTATAACTTGCTTGTGTGTGAATGTGAATGTGAATGTGAATGTGAATGGAGGTCATACATTTACTGTTGAAACTTGAAACTTCATAGAAGAGCTTCAGCTTTTTCTAGAAATGAGGCGGAATATTGTATGGAAACTCTTACGTGGTTACCAAATTAAAATATAGTGTTAAAAAGTTTTACATTTTCTTTTAACTACGTAGTTACTAAGGAAATGAAGTATTTAGTAATTCAAAATTAGTCGATAAATAAGTTTTATAAAAAATTGTTTAAATTAAAATTCAAACTAAAATTATTTCGAACGATTTTTTTTTAAATTGATTAATTAAATTTTTTTACGGTGTCAGACAAATATCACCATAAAAAATAAAAATGCATTTTCATCCATTATGAGTAGAAAGTGACATGCATTTTATTTTATTCTTTGAAGTTACGTCGACCATTTTTATTTCTAATATATTTCCTTACTTCCTTTATTTGTGTAATTTTCATATTCAAATGAGTTTGCTAACCTAACACAATGATATCTAACTTGTATGAGTATTTTTTAACATAGATATGAAAGAATTAGAGAATGCTGTGTGAAAGTGACACTGTATAATTTAAAAGATATTTATAATTGTATAGAATTTGTTAGATTAATGACATTAAGATCATTATATAAAAGTGTATCATATTTTAATTGTATAACAATTTTTTACATAATTATTTTAAATTTTATTTTTTTTAATTATTTATCTTTTTCTTAGACTTAACCATGATTTTCAAGAAATTTGACACACATAGAAAATAAAAGGATAATGCAAAATATTGGTCAATGGAATCACGGTTTAATTGATTAAATATTTCTAAGTACACGTTTTATACATATAAAGAGTAAAATAACGTTGAGTGCACGAATACTCCTTTTCAATTAAAATGGCTTACGAACTAAGGAATTCCTCACGGAATAAGAAAAAATTGAAACGAGACATTGATTTTAATAAAATTGGATATTATCTGTGTGCAATAATCGAGATTAATTTATCGAATTGAGTACGACCGTAATGAACAATAAAATTACTTTCAACAATTTTAATACTGCCACATTTCTGTGGCTGAGTATAATAGCCTTAAATTTAAATACATTAATTTTTTTTTGTTTTGAGAATTTAAAATAATTAACTTAAAACCTTATCGATTGATTATGTTGTAATGCCAAAAGTTTGTATCCAATAACCGATTCATTTTACTATTTCCTATAAAATGTATGAAAAAATTTATGTATATTTCTTTAAATGTTTTTGTTATATCTATAAAAGGTGTATTTTATGTCAAGATTCGGAAAAAAATACTTAAAGAAAATGCACGCAAGCTTTTTTCTAAAATATATTCTCTCACAATGTCAACCAGTGATTCATTGACTATTTCCAATATTAAAAAAAATATATAAATGAAAGATAAAAATTAAATTAGTATTATCAAGTATTAGTACGATGAAGAAATGTACTCACCTGCCTAGTAACTAACCCGCTAAAAAGCAAGACTACTAGGTGGGCGGATCAAAAGTACAATTCTTTCCGGCCTCGTGGTGGATTGTTGGACCGACTCGTCAATTTTTTATTTATTTAAATATTTATAAAAATAATAAATACAATCATAATCAAACAACAAATTTAAATGTCCAAACAAATTTACTACTAGCATAAAAAGTTTAAAAAAAAATTCATTAATATTAACAATCCTAAAAAAATTAGTACAATCTCCCTAATGTCACAATTTACTAATAAGTAAATAAAATTATAAAATTTAAGAAATATATTATAATTTACTGTAGAGTTTAACTCTACATTATGAACAAGAGATTATACGTCATCACTTTTATAATGTATTATTAACGCAATAATTAATTAAGGTTCAATTGTTCAGTTTTTTTATTCTTGTACGCAAAACTTATATTCTTATTAGTTTTTAACTTGAGTTGAGATTTTTAATTAAATTAGATAAATTAATGAACGACGTTTAAAGTTTTAGTCTTTGAGTTTGGTTGAGTTAATTAATAAAAAATAACAAAAAAAACAAACTAAAGTCATATAAAAAATAAAAATAGCAATTTTTTTTAATCTAGTCCGACGTAGGTAAACAAATTCAAAATTTTAAGCCAATTATAACATGACGGCCAAAATGAATTGACATGACTTATTCGACTTATTTTGTCATGTTTTAAGTATTAGTATACTTACTATTATCATAAACGAAAGTAAAATATATTAACTTAAAAATAATATAAATAATATTAATTATATGGTACAATTAAAAAATATAATTAATATTAAATTTTAATTGAAAGAGTAAATTAAAGATTTTTTAGAAGTAGGTGACTTATCATTTTTGTTTGATGGAGTACATCGTAAATGATCTAAAAAAAAAACAATTAAATGAAGAAGACAACTAGTTATCTGGAAAGCATCAGTAGTCCGTCATATACTCACAAAACAAGACCGTATCCGGAAATGAATGAAAAAGCAAGAAACTAAACAAAAGATGCTTCGGCGGCTTTTAATCACATATTTTATATCTCAAACACACAAACTTTGAATTCAATATTTCATAATTCATATTTGGAGCCTGCATATCACATGTGATTCATATCAAAACTTACCCCTTAGCAAATAAATACTTTTACTCCTCAAAAAATAAAATATAAGTAAAAATAAAATATAACAAAAATTAAAATACCTAAAATACAAACAAATATAACTTTTTCTATTTAAGATAAAAATATAAACAACTTCTTTTCTACTTAATTAATGATAATATATCTAAAATATTTTTCATTTAATTTAATTTTTTATTTATTTATATTTTTCAATAAACCAATTTATTAATGATAGAGTGTAATTTTGACATTAAACTTAATCTTTTATTAAAATTGCATAAATTAAATGCAATCAATTAATTACCTTTTAATATAGTAAATTTATCTATTTTATGTATAATGATTAGATAGGAGTAAATTTTAGTTTAGCTTTCTACAAGTCAACAATAGGAAGCTTCAAACCTTCAACCTTTCAACGACACTTTTTCTATATATAAATTGAACAACAAACCAAAACAAAGAAAAAGAAAACCAAACACTGCATCCAACATTTCCCATTTCCATCACTGAATCTCACATTTTTTCTGATACCAAAAAAACCATGACAGATCAACAAAAAATTCATCCACTTCATGATGTAGAATCACAACAACAACAACAACAAAACCCTTCAGCTCCTTTAGTACCAAGAAACACATCAAAATCTCATGAACAACAACAAAACCATGTTCCTCTTTTTCCATCTACACAACAAAATATACCAATCAACCCTTCAAAACCACCAAAGAAAAGAAAATCATGTTGCTGCAGACTCTTCTGCTGGATTTTCAGCATACTAATTATTCTAATCATAGCAATTGGCATAACAATTGGAATACTATTCCTTGCATTCAGACCAAAGATACCAAAATACTCAGTCGACGAACTAACAGTCACGCAATTCGATCTTTCAAACAACAACAGTTTATCAGTCACTTTCAATTTAACAATCACAGCAAGAAATCCAAACAAAAAGATTGGAATTGATTATAGAGGTGGAAGTCACATAAGTGCTTGGTATACAGACACAAAATTATGTGAAGGTGCATTACCTAAATTCTATCAAGGACACAAAAACATTACTGTTCTTAGTATACCTTTGACAGGACAAACACAGAATGCAACAGGGTTGAGAGATACATTGATACAGAAGGTGCAATCAGATGGTAGTGTTCCTCTTAATTTGAAAGTGAAACAGCCTGTGAGGATTAAATTTGGAAAGTTAAAGATTTTCAAAATTAATTTCAGGGTTAGGTGCAGAATTGTGGTGGATAATTTTATTGATAATAAATCTATTAGGATTAAGGATAGTAGTTGTAAGTTTAGGTTTAAGCTGTGAATTCTTTAGTGCATATTATACTATACTGCTCTATAGTACGACATATTTGACCGGAGGCGTGTCCTAGTGTCCGACATGACATTGATACTTTGATTATATTTAATTAGTTTATTTTTTCAAATTATTACCGAAATCAATGTGTCAATGTTGTGTTCGGTTTTCTTGTCAGTGCTTATTTGTTTTATTATATTTATTATGGTATTTGATTGAGATTTCTCAGGGTGATGGATTTTTCTTTCCATCAACATTTTGAGATTGAGGTACAACTCTTGTAATTTGATTCTATTTTCTCATTCATTTCTTTTATTCAGATACTATATATGGCATATATATAGTTATTCTATATATTTAATAAAAAAATTATTGCTAAGCTTTTCACTCTATCTTGACTCTCAAATGGGATTGCTAACAGATTATTGGATAATTAATTTTGTGTGCTGATATGAAAATATTCTAATGACGATTTGTTGGTGTTCTAATCAACTTTATGGGAAGAATAAGTATAAAACGAGTAGATGGTTGAACTTGAATATATAGCTACATAACTGAGTTTTATCTTTGCATTTTATATGGACCACTTTAATATTGGTCCATGTTAAATCCCACTTTAATAGTATATATATTACTAAATATGTAAATAACACAGTTAACTATTCTTTCTTTTAATAAAAACAAGTATTCTTTCTAAAATATCTATAAGCATGCCAATCTTTTTTTAATCTATTATTTACTTTGTTTCATTTTTGCTAATTAACTTCCTAGATATCGTCACTTTCTTGCTTTCATTCTATTGTTTTGTTCCATAACTAATGTTTGAGTGGGTTTAATAAATATGATTTTAAATAATTTTATAAATTTCATTTAGTTGAAATTGATTTTGAAAAGAAATGATTTAAATATGTTTGAGTGTTTTTACTTTAAAATTAGTTTTTGAGGAAAACTTAATTGCACAAAAAGAGGACAATGGTTGGACGCTTGAACTAGCCTAAGGAAATTTGATGACTTGAATGAAAAACTTGTAACTTCATGATGTAGCTCAGTCCAAAAAATGTAAATATAATTTATAGTTTGGAAAAGGTAAAACTTTCATTATGTTTTGGGTTCCTTGCCATGGTGGTATAGCCAGTAACCTCGACCATAAGGAGACAAAATTCGGATAGCCATCGCATGTCAAAATCGCAATTGCCCTAATCACATAATTTGGACCGTTCTATCTTGATTGGACAATTTACATTCTAGAGTAGTAAAGGGATCCAAATTCAACCTTAGAGAATTGTTTGATCAAAGATCAAACAATATGAATACAAATGTAAGAATTTTAAGATTTCTTTAATTAAGAGGATATTTGTCTCAATTAATATCAAAACTCAATAGAAACCTTTTATCAACAAAAAACTGCCCAGCTTTTATAAACGACAATCCATTTGAAATTCTCATTGTTAATTAATTTTCATTGTTAGACTAGAAATTGCAGTTGACTAACATAAAACTCAATTTGTAAAAAAAATAAAATACTTGAAGAATACTGTTGAATTAGGTAGAGGACATAGATTTTCCGTTGTAATGTTATAGATCACAATCGTCCAATTTTAAATCAGTGGCTGAAATCGTATAAAATTTACTGACCGTAATTTACATTGTCCAATCTCGAGATTTATTGCCACTTTGACAACTGTGTGATTAATTTTACTGGAATCCGAGTCTTTAGGTAGAAAGGTTCCCTTATTACAATAGAAGTGGTGGTCTCATTCTTTTGGATATTTATATTACTATCTTTGAACTACTAGCATGTAGTTCCTCTAATCTTTAAAATGGTAGACTTGCAAAAAGACTAAAGATGCAACAAGGCAACAACTGGTTCTGTCTGTGTGACAAAGGTAGTGAATAGATATGATTTACCATACAAAAATAATTTGTAGAAATGCATTTATCTCAACACTTCAGAGCTACCAAGGGAAACAAAAGAGGTCCTTCAAGCCCTCTTTCAACTATACAAGAAGAGTGTCACCATGTGGCCAACAACTTTTTGTTCTCAATCAAACACAAACAGGGGGGGGCTCAACTAACCTGTAACGGGGACACACATATATATTCAAAGTCCATATCCAAGGAGAAAGCCCTCTGCTACAACATTTTCACTTTCTCACAGGGGAAAAAACTGCAAAACATTAAACAAGGCGTTGACCATAGAGCATTATCATTAAACCATTAGGAAAAGAATGAAAGACCAAATGAGTTATGAAAAAAATAATTTGAGAGAATTCCACATGTGTACAAGTATTTCTTGTTTTATACACATTTTTGGTGTGTATGCATATTCACATTAAATAATACAAAAATTGAACAAGAAGTTTTTACTTTCATCTAGTAAGAATGCCACGCAGAGAACCAACTGTGCCTCGTTTCTTTGCCTGCAGTGGAAGAAGTAAAAAGTTAAGGTATATACTCGCTTTGATCCTATTTATAAGAAACATAAGACTAAATCACACAGACCAATGCAACACATTAAAAGGAAAACTAAAACTCCTAATAATTAAAGGTATAAAAGTAATATCAATAATTAATACACTTAAAAAGTGTACTATGTTTCTTGTATGGACCAAAAAAGTAACATATTTGTCTCTTATAAATATGAACAGAGGAAGTAATCAACAAGCCAATGTTAATGTGATCCCCCCCTCTCTGTCTCAAGGTAGGGGAAGAGTATTGGACTCACCTTCTGATTATTAAATAGATCATCGGCCACGGCTTCTCTTTGCTTTCGCCTTTTCTCCTCCTTTACAAACTCAACCGTTTCATCATTTTCACAGCCAGAATCCCTATTGTTGAAAACAAATGAAATATAACATAAACTTTTACCAGGAGAAATGGAGTGAAGTAAAGATAGCCAGATTTCATTTAAAATAACATTCAGAAGTCAGAATTAATATTATTCTTACTTGTATGGATATTTTGCAAATGGAACAAGGTTGTTGAAACTATTTCCAGATTGAGTATGTGCCTGCAATTCCATTTCAAAGAAAATTGGACTAGTTAGGCATGTATTACATGAATTATGACATAAGAAATAGATATTAATATTTAATGATTGACCTTGAATAAAGACAAAAAGCTTGATGAAATATACAAGTCATACAAGTCAAAATTAAATTCCACTACTTAATCAAAACAAGTTTGGTTCCAGTTTCAACAGCACGTGATAATCCCCTTATAAAAGATATGCTACCAAAACCATACCTTTCTGAAGCGTTTGAAATCTGGAATGCTGCTGTTTGGTGCAGAACTTCTGTTGGTAAGTATGTTTATATCTCGAACAATTAAATCTTGGCTGTAAATAATATCTGAATTTCCACTTGCATAATTATCAACCTTGTCTTTCTTTACTTTGATGCCACCAGTTCCATCCTTGAAGCTGGTTGCATGTGTATCAGATCGAACAGAAGCAGCATCCAGGGATGTTTCTGCTTTTGCACGTTTTATTTCATGCAATCTGGTAGAAACATCATCTAAGGATGCCTCCATTCTCTCACTTTTTCTCTTGTCTGAAGTGCCAGAATCATCATCCAATTCTTCTGTTTTTACATATTTTACATTATTGCCACCACATAATGCCTCACTTGCTATGGGTGATGTAGCTGTTTCAACTTCAGTATCTGAATCCGCTACAATGGTCTCATCTGTAGAGCATGATGATGAAATAAGCACTGCAACAACAGTACATGCAGCTTGTTATTGTAACACATTAGATTACAGAGATAATCACTAAGAATGTAGTTTAAATTGTTTCTTATCATACAAAAAATATAGAGTGAATATTCTAAAATGATTGAAGCAGTGTATTGCATAAAATATCCCAATCTTTCAACTATCGCCTTCTGTCAGCAGTCAGCATCAGAGAGTCCATAACAAAATATGTGCAGCTGTTGAGATAACATACTGATTTCCTTGAGATAATATACCTGACTTCCCAACAAATTGGGGGTTTTGTAGCTTGATTCTCTAATTACTGTAATTAGTTTATCATTTTCTGATTTCTGGTTTGTTTAAGATGTGATTATATATTAGTGCTGAGATGATTTTCCTCGAGAAGTTCAGAAAACTTTAGTCAGTTGCTGAGTTTAAAAGTGCCCATCTGATTATGCATATAAATGTGTTATTGTTTTTACTAGATACCAGTGAAAGAAAACCTTAGTTAAGGAAAACAAATTGGAGAAGCTATGACTGAGAAGATGCAAATTAAAACTTATGACAATAATGCCATCATAGCTGATGGTTCAGAGCTGCCAAGGGCCTAGGTTATAGGTAATTTCATGAAAAGTTGGTAAAGCCATAATGCTGTTGTTTTCCTTCTTCTACGGAAGAGGATGAAGCAGAAATATACGTACATGAACAAATGTCGAAGTAGGTTTTCTTGCACTTCACAATGTCATATTTTAAGCAGTTAACCAGATAAACAAAAAAAAAAATGCGAAGGATTTAGGTTCTTCAGTTATGGGGTTGGGAAGAGAAAATAAAAGGGTTTGGACTATGCTAGTAAATTACTTGAGATATAGAGTATTTACCGCATGGTGATTTTAAAATAGACAGATCTAGATGTCCACTAAGAGAAGCATTTATTATATCCATCTCATTGACTTTTAGCAAGGAACTTAATTTATTGATGAGATCAGGCTTGCATGCCGGTCCTCCTGGGATGACACAAACTATATGATCATCATCTCCATAATCTGAATCCTACATGAAATAAATGAGAAATCAGATTTTTCAAGGAAACACTTCAGTGCCTTGTTATTTAAATGATATGACCATGTTCCTGACTTGACTAATGCCAGAAAGGGAAAGAAGGCTGAAAACCAAAAGATGGTATTTGATCAGTAATCCTAAAAAAGGATAAGACACAGGCTATAGCTGAATAATTTATTTCAAAGCATGTTTATAGCACACAGAATAGCATGTAGATACGCATTTATGATGTTATGAGCATTATAAAATAGTGAACAAACTTATGTCACTTCCAAAAGACCAGTATCTACCTTGTAATCTACAGAATACATAAATAGAAAGAAAGAAATGAAATACATACTAGGATATTCGAAGAGAATTCTTGAAATGAAATAGTTTTAGCACCAGCTACTTCCAGTAAAGACTTTAGCCGATCTCCAAATTTATACTGCAACAGAGTAAACAATAAGATAAATATACTGTGTAAAGTGAGCTCTGCTCCAGCAGACGAAAATATTAGGATGTTTTTAATTCATATTTTCAGAAACTCTGGATGTCTGTCCTACATATTTACAATTGAATATTCAAACAAAATTCCAACTACAGAAAATGTACCTGCATATTCTATGAAAATGGAAATCAGAATAACAATAAAAACCAGCAGCTAGAAATTCTAATACTTAAGTTCAGTTTCAGAGTGAGTATAGAAGGCTTCAAAACAATTACCAAATGCACAGATTCCAACACAAAAGTGTATCCTTTTAAACAGTTTTCCCGAGCTTTGGGGTCAACAACCTTGATAGATGCTCCTTCAACTGACACTGTTGAAATATGTCTGCTTGAGATGGAGAAAGGGACAGAAAAGAAAAAGAGAAAGAAAGCTTCTTTAGTTGGTCTAACTGGTGCCAGGTCATGATATAAAGCCAGCTCAACCAAATTCCAAAGTTAAAGAAGTACTTACGAATGACAGCTAGGAATTTCATTGCCGATGCTCTTATCTGCAAAATACTATACAGGGAACGCACAGTCATAGCTTAAAACTTCACCATGAGTTAAAAAAATTCTAGACAAAAATCCTGCAATTAGCCCTCGTACATGAAGACTAAAAATTAGATAATATGTTTATGCTTGATGAGTTGTATGCTATGATAAATGAAATTTTATAACTTACTCCAAGAAATACTTTAGAATTATCTTCAGTCAGGACTGAGAGTACAGATTCTCGCAGACGATCCAGGGTTTACAATGCTATCGGTCACAAAACAACTAGTGAATATGTAACAACTAACAAGTCATACACTCATAGTGCATGACTCTACTCTTTGACATAGATGAGATCGTGCAATTCTTAAGTCGGACAGGGTCCACAAGCAACATAAAAAAGTATTGTTGTAACTTCGAAATTCTGAAAGGATGCTCGACAAATTATTCCCACAATTTGGAAATGCAACAAAAAACTAAATATATTATAGTTGTATATAAACTACAAAAAAAAAAAAATAGCTTTAATCCATATACATCGACTCTTCTTTCACATAACATAACCCATTCTTATGCAGAAAGAAGCTATGTCTGTCAGAATCAGAACACACTTTTTTTCAGATTCATTAAAAAAATAAAACCACAAAACATGGTATAACAAGTATGCAAGCAAAAGCAACTAAATATGAATACAAATTAATAGCATAATGAAAGCAGAAAATCCAATATAACCAATACATAACACTGAATGTTTCTATACCTCAAGCCAAGTTTTGAGAACACAAGATTTTTTTGCTACAACTGCATCAACAAGATCCTTATTTAAGGGCATGAGTTGATCTACCAGCACATGTGTGCACTCTTCATTCAAGGTATGAGCAATACTAGCACCTAAATTGAAAGTATACGTTAGTCACTATTCACATAAAGAAAAGAGTCTAATACTTCAACCAAAATGATGTTTCCTGTTTAATGAGGAAAGTTAAATAAAGGTATACTAATATGTTACAATTTGAGTGGCCTAGGATGTTTCTAAGGAAACTGAATCTAAGTGTGTGTGTAGCAAGATAAGCTGAGTGACCTAGGACTTTTCCGAATATGCCATAATTTCAATTTACATAACAAAAACTAAATACCAAGTTATTATCAAAGATATGCAAACTCTACTTCCTTACTAATATATTATTAGCCTCTTGGTACAATTATTAATATTTGTTGAAAACGTCAAAGTTTAGACATTCAATAATATCAACACAATTAACATGCAATATCACATGTAAACAACTGAGTAAGTAACTACTTAATTACTTATGTTAAAGCAATTAGACAGCATGTGCTTATAATTTATAAGAATGAATAAACTTTACAAGTTTTTCTCTACTGACCAATTGATGAAATTTTCTCTTCAAGAGATCGATCCGCTTGATTTGAGGGACAGATGAAAAGAATGAGAGGGACATGGCAAAACCTGTTAGATGAAATTCAAAAGTATTTAAGGGCACATAAGTGGAAGACAGACAAATATCATGAGATTGAATCTACCTATATAAACCTAGCCTAGAAAAGCACCGCACCAACATTTAATAAAAAGTAAGAGTGGGACAAAAGAAGGAATATAACATCACACTGAAAAGATAGTTAACATACTTGTAGGTAGCACTACCAGTGCCAAAAGAAACAAGGTCACCATCCTGTAATTCTGTTTCTTTGTTTGGTAGCTCATGAACTTTTTTCTTGGGTCCAACATTCTTGCTAATAAAGGTTCCATACTTGGAGCAATCTCTTATCTGTATACCTGGTAGAGGATTTAACATGTTCATTGTATTAACAACTATTTCTGCATGAACCCGAGAAACCCCTTTATCTTTAGTGATGATCACATCGCAGCCTGCAAGTAGATAGTAACAACATGTTATAAAATACCATCATGGTATCAATAAAACCAATTGCTAACAATTATCCGAGGAAAATACTTCAAAAACTTGCCATAACCATCTATTCTGAAAAGCCCATCAGAATTATGCTTAGTTTTGTTGGGACAAACCGCATATGCTTGCAGTTTTTGAAATTTGAATAAGGGAATCACTAAATTGTGAGGCTAAATTAACACTAAACATGAATTCATCAGATAGCTATGTCCATTAATGCCGCCTATAAGATTAGAACAAAAATGTTTAAGCTTTAAATCTAATTGCTGCATCTTTATTTTTCTGCTCCCCCTACCTCAAGAACAGACATTTGAAAAAAAAACTTCTATTTCAGGCAATTAGCTTGAACTGCATAATCCTTTTGCTAATGATTCTGTTATTGTTCGCGCATTTGGGGAAGGACAGACATGGCTATAATTTATGGTACAAACTATTAAGTGCCGAAGATAATAGGACTCCAAGGCTTCGACATAATATTTAAGCTTTCGAGTTGACCAGTTGGTCTTTGATATTGTATCCGAGTTCTCAAGTGTTTGACCTTTATGACCCTCATTGTTCTAAAAAAATTGTAAATTCAGCCCAAGGTTTGAGTGTCCCCAGCATTATACAAACATCAAGCCCTAAAGTAATGTTTTAAAAACCAAAGTGAACATCGAACCAGTAAGACCTCCAGGTCATGGTCCAATTGTTTTAAACCGCTCTAGACAAACAAAATCGTGATCAAACCGCTCAAATAACCAAAATGCAGACATTGCCAGTTCATGGTTCAACAGTTCAGTTTCAAAAAAATTGCCCTAAAGCCATTTGCCCGAGGGGGCATGCTATGAGGTAAAAAAGCCACTTGGCGTAACAACTTCAGCACTTCACTTCTGCTGAAACAATCTTCCTAATACACCATCCATACTAAATTTTTACATCTTCACTCTATCAAAGGCAAGCCAATACCAAAACAAAAAAAAAACACTTTTCTTCTCTCTTTTTTTGTAGAAAGGGAAATAAGTATGAAGTGTTAGCAACAAAAATCATAAGATCAATTAATCACTTTATCTGCATAGTCTAAACAATAATTTAATCATCAAAGAGTTTATTGAATGCATAAATTACACAATACCTTTTCGACCAACTTTGTAAGTTCCAGTTTTGAAAATGTAGTACTTATCTTCACCTATAAAAATGAAATTAACGGTACAAATAAATGACCTAAAATAATCCAATAAAAGAATAATTGAAAGATAGTAACAAGAAGCTTTTAATTACTCAAATAAGAATGAGTACCTGCAGGAGGATCGACAGGGAAGAGACCCCACACCATGATTCTTCTTCTTCTTCTTCAATTCTTGTTGGAACAGAAAAGCAGCAAAATAGGTATGAGAGAAGTGAGAGACAAAAAATATTAAGAATACTATTTTTATAAATCAATTTTGATAAACTGTTTTTAAGAAGAAATTTAAAAAATAAAATATGTTTGACAACTCTATTTTTGAAAATTGTTTTAGAGATTAGAAAAGGAAAAATCTTGATCGGTAATTTGCTTTAAGAATATAATTTCAAAACTAAAATTAAGAAAAATTGTTTTAATATATATATATATATATATATATATATATATATATATATATTTACAAATGAAGGTCATGTGAATGCAATTACAAAATGTTAATTCCTTGAATTAATAATTTGATAATAATTTATTGATTCAAAAGAAGACTTGATAATTTAAAAAAAAAGGTGATATTTTATTTGATAAATTTGAAGTAGAATATAATATTTTTAAAATAATGTATATAATATTAATTAAATATTAATCGATACAATATGAAATAAATTATTAATTTTACATTACCAGCTATATTAGCAGAGCAAAACGAATCATGACTATCTGACTAATAAATCTAACTTTTTTCTATATATTATATACTTTATTTTAAACATCCACAATCAATCAAAATTATCATTATTCTTGCACGTTATAGTTAATCTTCTTACCTATAGTTACTTAATTAATCTCTAGTTAGTATTTTGTATATAGGCTTGTTTTGTATTTTTCATTGTCTGTTTTTCTGTTATTCAATTTAATTTCCATCATCTATAGAGAGTTTACTTTCCCCAAGTATGATATAATCATAAAATCAGTAACTCTCTTAATTTAATAATAATGTGGTATTTCATAGTTTGTTCTTTGTATCTTGAAATGTTAATCTGGTATCATACTCTTCATAATTGCCTAATAATAATACTTTTGTAGCTACTATTAATGCGACCATTAATTTGTGTGGCATGGAGTCTCTAATTAAAGAGATCTCAAATTTTTTATTAGGCGTTACTACCTATCACACAATCTTAATATTAAAGTTTTGTAATTTTAAGAATCTAAATTTTTATATTAAAATGTGACCTCCAGAAAATATTAAGATGGGATGTATTTATGATATTGTGAAATTGTCCTCCACTATCACTTTAAAGAATGTTTTTCTGCTAGTTCCTTCATTGAATGTTAATCTCATTTATGACACAAAGTTGATCTGTGATTCTCATCGCTTTGTCACTTCTACGGCTAATAGTTGTTCCATTTTGCAGAACTAGTTCCAGAAGAGGATTGGTATACATGACCTTTGTTTTCCAACCTCAACCTTTTGTTTCTTCTAGTTTGAATTCTGCTTATTGTACTACTAGTTTTATGACTGACAACAATGCTACTGTTTGGCAACAAAGTTTAGGCCATGTTTCTAATTCTATATACAAATGTACTTCCTTTTGTTCCTTCTCTTGCTAACAATAATGATTTTCCTTGTGATATTTGAAAATGCTTGCCTTATCCTATCAGTAGAACTAAGACTGATAAGACTTTTGATCTATTTGGTGGTGGTGGATCCATATTCGAAAATTAAGTACAACTATTTTGCTTTGTTGAAATTTAATCAAGGATTCTAGGCCGCGTCAAAAACTTCAGAACTCTCTGAGAATTGTTCCACTTCGTTTAAGTAATAGAGTGAAATAAAATTGTATCCATAGAGATTGTTATTAAATTATTCATTGCAACAAAATTGTAAACACTTATATAACAAAGTTTATTAAATTGGTTTATAATTTCGAACAAACGTAAAAATAATTAGAGAAAATTCAATAAGGGAAAAATGATTAAGGATTTGAATCATCTCTTTTTCATTATGTAATTATTAATTCACTATTTTAACAATCTAAAGTATTTGATTACGTCAAATTAACAAACTAAATGTTTTATATTTCTATAAAAAATATTTAAACATAAACATCTATCGTAGTTCTGGTTATTAAAACATATTTCCTAATAACGAAGCAATATATCGATTCAATTATGTAGTGATCAAGAACAAAAAAACATTAAAAACAAAAATAGATTCATAATCAAACACTTTATAATTGCATAAATAGTATATAAAAAACCAAAATTACATAGATTTAAGAAGGTTCGTCTAATTTCTAATCAATGAAGAACTAAGCTACTCATGATGTTTCATAAAAAATATTGTGAAAGAAGAAAATTACACATAAAGGTTGCACAAAAACTCCTCTAAGGTGTAATTGCCTCCTTCTTTGGATCCAATATTTTGAACTCTAATAAATTAATAGTTATGGTGGAATTTATCATCTCTTATAAGACCAAAATATATATAACAATTTTTGGCTTAAAAAGGGTTTGGGAACACATGTTTGCGCTTTGCATTGAGTATGAGCGCAATGCGCTATCTCATAATTCATTTGGGTGTAACCACTGATGCAATGCTCTACAAGGCTTTCCTGTTGCGCTCAGAGACAGGGAAATGTCCGAGCAAAAGCATTGCAGCACAATGATTAGTGCAATGCACTATGACTCCTTTTTGTTGCGCTCCAAACTCCACTAGAATGTCATTTTGCATTTTGAAAACCATCTTGTTTATGCAGTAACCCTTAGTAACTTCTCGAGTGTCCATTCCTCAATGTACTAAAAGATTCCTTCTCTATGATTGATTATCTCATGAGTTCTTTGTTTCAAGGAATTCAATTTTTTATGAACATGTCTTTCCTTTTTTCAACATTGCTTTCAAACATGTCTTTTAAGGAATTTTTTATGAACATGATTCTATTGACCTGAAACCTCTTTCACCAAATCTACCCTTGCCAACTCAACTTGATTCTGACTTATTTAAACATGTTCCTACTTCTCCAGAACTACCCTTCACACCTCAATCACTTTGCCCTCAGCCTTCTCCTACTCTTAGAAAATCCACTAATTTCAAAACTAGACTCACTTATTTTAAGAATTTCCATAATAAATTACACAACCAATCTTCTCTTAACCATTTTCCCCTCATTTCCCTATATCATTTGTTTTTTTCTATGACAACTGCACACCTCAATATAAGAATTTTTCCCTCATAATTCCATATATGAACTTAAGAATACCAACATATAGTTGTATTTCAAGCTATCAGATTCTCTAACCAATCTTGGTTATCACCATTCACTGCTAATTACTCACTTTTTACTAAATCCACTTATTCCACTTTTATTGCACTTTTGGTCTATGTTGATTACTTTGTTTTGGGTGGCAATAGTGTCTCTAAATTCACCATGTTTACACAAATTATATATTTACACAAATAAGGCATGTTTTGGGAGAATGATGAAAAAGTTGGTTTGTGCAAGAGTATTGTAATAATAGTGAAGTGGTAAAAAGTTATCATATCCGACAGGGGAGATGCAAGTAGAAGATAAATTTTAAAATAATTAAAAAATAAATTAACACGTGTCTTTTTTTTTAACGTATTATGTTGGAACATAATGTGAGAATTTAAAAATTGTTGAAGTCCCACATTGGAAAACTCTCATTCTGAAATGATAGCACTAGCTACTGCTAGTGAAGAAGCGAGCTAGTTGAGATCCCTTTATGGGAAAAACCTATGACAACTGTGTTGATCCACTGCGATAGTACCGCGACTATTGCAAAAATTGAGAATCGTTATTACAACGGTAAGAGACGACAAATACGTCGTAAGCACAGTACAGTTAGAGAATTACTTACTAAAGGAGCTGTAATAGTGGATCATGTACGCATTGATCATAATTTAGCAGATCCTTTGACGAAAGGATTGGCTAGAGAGAAGGCTGAGATAATAGAAACTCTTAATGAGATCTATACTCTATGTGGAGGGAGTACCTAGCTACAGGAGTACTCTTGATAAACTCACCTATGTGAATGTGGAAATGAGGTTGTTTCCTATGGACTTTCGAGGCAAAAATTCCTAGAGCGTTCACTATACTGGGATAGACGTGCAGGGCCATAAATGCACATGAATTTTAGAATACACCCAATGAAAAGGTTGTGTGTGGGTTTGATGTTCGAGATAGAGTTCAAGACTATGAGTCACTCTTGTTAAATTAGAATCTTACTTGCTATGCAAAGGTTCAAGTCATAGACACCTTTGCTTATGCACAATCTTATAGAAGCGTTTGACGCTATTTTAGAAACATTTATTTAATTCAAGAGGGGGATTGTTGGAACATAATGTGTGAATTTAAAACTTGTTGAAGTCCCACATAGGAAAACTCTCATTTTGAATAGTTTTAATCACTATATAAATATTCTCAAAATTTTGTTGAAGTCCCACATTGGTTAGAAAATATATGTGGGTTTGCTTCCATCACTATATAAAGAGTGTCAATTTATTGTGAGAAGCACATTAAAGTTGGATGCATTCTCCCTCTTATATTCTGCTTGATTGTTACCGAGCCACTTCTCCCCTTTGTTTCTGTCCCTTCGATATTTTAGAGCGGTATTATATTGTAGTCCATTTGACATTTTAGAGCGGTATTGTACCGTAGTCCCTTCGATATTTTAAAGTTGTTGTTATATCGTAGTCTCTTCGATATTTTGGAGCGGTATTGTGTCGTAGTCCCTTCGATATCTTAGAGCGGTTGTTATGCCATAGTTCCGTCGAGTTTTTGAGTGGTCTTAATACCAATATTCTTTTAGAATGGTTTTATACCGTAGTTCCGTCGATATTTGAGTGGCCATAATACCACTATCCTTTTAGAGTGGTTTATATGCCGCAGTCTTTTAGAGTGGTTTTTATGCCGCAAACCTTTAAAGTGTAGTCATTTTGATTTATGAGTGGTCATAGTACCATATTGCGAGGCTTTAACCGCCTTATTGAGAGTGACTTTAACCGTCATATTAAGAGTGACTTTAATAGCCATATTGAGGATGTAATTCTAGAACGGTTTTTTACGGTGCAATGGAACTCCGATACAGTGAATCTGGGCTGTTTTATCTTGGGGACGTCGTGGTTGATAGTCTATCTTGCACGATTTGGGCAGTGCCACGAAACGTCTTAAAGAGAGCGACCTAGTCTGCGACTCAACTCAGTAATATCTGAAGGTGCAAACACGAGAAGGGGGGGGGTTGAATTGTGTTTGTCAAACTTAATTACTTTTACTGTTTTGTTAAATGTTTATTTTGTTGGAACCAAGTTGGTTCTAAGTACTTAGGATTTTGATGTTTACAAAAGCATTCCATGTAATCTTATTTTGTACCTTGAATTATTATATTAAATACCACCAGAAGATGAAGTTTGCAGAGGCAGAAGATGAAGACACCAGATAATGCATCCAGAAGGTACCAGAGGATGCATCCTGGAATTACCAGAGGATATCTTTGCTGGCCCAGATCAGAAGGAAGCAAAGTCAGAAGGAGACCTGGACCATACCAGAAGGAAGCCTGCCAGAGGGAGACTTGATTCAGACAAGAAGGAATCATTATTCAGACTTAGTCCAGAAGTTATTCTGACCAGAAGATGGCCTGGCAGTGAAATGATAAACAGCCCAGACTTGATCCAGACTTAATCAGAGGATAAGTTAATTGGTCCAGAACAAGAGAATCAATCCAGATTTGACCTAGACCAGAAGATAGCATGGTTTAGGGTATGAAACTAAGTCCAGACTAGAAGAAATGATCTCCAGATTTGGTCCATAACTGATCCAAAACAGAAGGTAAAATGTCCAAACTGAAATATTATTTGTCTAGACTTAATTTCAGTTCAATCCAGACCCAGTTCATAATTGGTCCAGATCAGAGGAAAGATATCAAGATCAATGGTTCAGATTTAAGTATATGGCCCAGTGTTGGCCGAGATCAGAAGATCAGACCATGGCCCAATGTTGGCCGAAATTAGAAGGTCAGAATGTGTAGTTCAGCATTGGCTGAGATCAGAGGATCACATCATATCAGTTTGCAAGTCCAGGTTGGTCGAGATCAGAAGATCAGAAAGTGTGGTCCATGGTTGGCCAAAATCAGAGGATCACATCAGATCACTTAGTATGGTCCAGATGTGGACGAGAGCAGAAGATCAAAGGGTCCAAATTTAATCATGAGGATTAACGGTGGAGATTTAATTAAATTTGATCAAAGTATTAAAAGGATTTGTTACAAAAATAAAGTGAAGTCGTATGGGAGTTCAGAAGCTGTTGGCGGGAAGAAACTAAAGACAGGATTGACCAATAATTTTTGAAAGCAAATCTGAAGCTTAAAAAGATATGTTTTTTATTTAAGTGAAGCCCGATTGGTCAAGATATTTTTGCAAGAGAATCCAGCAAGATACAGCTCGAAATTAAGCTTGGAAGAGACCCTAATCTGCATCTATAAAAGGAGGCTCAAGGCAGAATACTTAGCATCGAAAATCACAAAAGAGTCATACACTTCCAAAGCAAACACTCAAGTTTTCAGTGAGGTTAATTGTGAGTTCCAGCTTTCTAGAAGCAAGTACTCGTGTTATTTTCTTTCTCTTGTGTTAGATCTAAGTTATTGAAGTAGAGTCTACAATCTGAGGGAGTCAGAAGGGGTAGCAGATTACTTGGCAATTAGATTCAAGGCGTTGTAATTCCTTCTATAATCTGGGGTTGTCAGATTGGTAGGAGAAGACTTGACTTAGGAAGTCAAGGTGCTGTATTCCTCAAGAGTCTAGGATTGTTAGACTGTTTGAGAAGACTGACTTGGAGGGTCAGTGGAACTGTTGTAATTCAAGGTTTGAATTAGTGAAATCCTTCAAGGTGAATGGACTGGACGTAGCCTCGTTAACGGTGAACCAGTATAAAATTCTGTGTTTTTATTTTTACTTTATATCCGCTGCTAACTCTGTTTTATTCATACATCAAGTTTTGTTTTAAAACTGCAAAAACAGAAAAGTATTCAAGTTAGTTAAACACAATTCAACCCCCCTTCTCGTGTTTGCACCTTCAGATTTGAATTATTCGATAAATAACTAATCAGATTCAGCAGCGGATGATAATAACATAATAACACAACAATTTATACTGGTTCACCATTAACTAGGCTACGTCCAGTCCCTTCCTCCAGAAGGCCTTTTCACTAATTCAAACTCCTTTGAATTACAACACCACTGACCCTTCAAGTCAGTCTTCCCAAACAGCCTGACAACCCCAAACTTTTGAGGAACAACAACACCTTGACTATACCCGCCAAGTCTTCTCAAACAGCCTGACAACCCCAGACTTTTGAGGAACAACAACACCTTGACTAAACCAGCCAAGTCTTCTCAAACAGCCTGACAACCCCAGACTTTTGAGGAACGATAACAACACCTTGACTCTACAAGTCAAGTCTTCTCCTATCAATCTGACAACCCCATATTGAAGAAGGAATTACACCACTATCGGGTTATATAATAAAGGTTTGAAACTTTGCAACGTTACTTCTGGAAAGCTGTTTGCTGCACTTATTCTTGCATTTTTTTATTGCTTCTGGTAAGCTGATTGTTGCACTGTATTTCTCTCTCGAAAACACTTAGAAAATATTGCTCTTGCACATTTGTATTTCTTTATTTTGAACTCTCAAATAACATTGAATTTAAGCTCGAGTTCTTGTGGTTTTCGATACTCTAATCTTCAGCATTAAGTCTCTATTTATAGTTGAACTTTAGGACTTCACTGATGCTTTACTTCTGGAGTGTATTTCGATTAATCTGTTTTGAGAATTTTGCTCCGCTTCTGTTTTGAGCATACTTTTAGCTAGATTCTGTTTCTCGAGTCTTTTGCTCCAATTATGTTTTGAGCATTTTTCTCAGATTCTGTTTTGAGCATATTTTTAGCTAGATTCTGTTTCTCGAGTCATTTGCTCCAATTCTGTTTTAAGCATTTTTCTCAAATTCTGTTTTGAGCATTTTTCTCAGATTTCGTTTTGAGCATATTTCTCTGACAGATTCGTCTGATGATATCCTCTGGGGATATCCTCTGGTGACGTCATCCTCTGATTTCTGCTTCTGGTGACGTCATCTTCTGGTGACGTCATCCTCTAATTTCTACTTCTGGTGACGTCATCCTCTGATTTTTGCTTCTGGTAACGTCATCCTTTGATCTATTTGAAGGTGCAAACACGAGAAGGGGGGTTGAATTGTGTTTGACTTAACTTGAAACTTTTCCTGTTTTAATACTTTCAAAACAAAACTTGATGTATAATTAAAACAGAGTTAGCAGCGGATAAAAATAAAAATAAAAACTCACAGATTTTATACTGATTCACCGTTAACGAGGCTACGTCCAGTCCCTTCGCCTTGAAGGATTTCACTAATTCAAATTTGAATTACAACCTTGCTACTGACCCTCCAAGTCAGTCTTCTCAATAGTCTAACAATCCTAGACTTCTTGAGGAAAAACACCTCATGTTCTTCAGCCAATCTGACACCCCAGATTGTAGAAGAAATCACAACACTATGAATCTAATTGCCAAGTAACCTGCTACCTCTACTGACTCCCACAGCTTGTAGACTCTACTTCAACAACTTAGATTTGACACAGTGGAACGAAAACAACAAGAGTACTTGCTTTAAAAACTGAGACTCAACAATTGACTTATATGAAAATTTGAGAGTGTTTGCTTTTGAAGTGTATGACCCTTTTGTGATTTTCGATACTAAGTAATCTGCCTTGTGCCTCCTTTTATAGATGCTGATTTGGGCCTCTTCCAATCCTTAAATTCAAGCTAAATATAGCTGGATTCTCTGTAAAAATATCTTGACCAATTGGGCTTTATTTAAATAAAAATCATATCTTTTTAAGCCTTAGATTGGTTTCATATCTTAACTGGCCAATCAAATCTGTGCATTGCTTCCCGCCACAGCTCCTGACTTCCATGCTACTCCAATTTAATTTATAACAAATCTTTTATAATATTTTGATAAAAATATCATGAGATCTTCACCATTAATTCCCATGATCAAATCTGCACCATTGGATCTTCATGCGATAGTCCACAGTTGGACCAGCTTGATTGCTATGCTATTGTCCTCTGAATTCGGCCATTCCTGGACCACACTTCATAGCCCTCTGATCTTCTGATTTCAGCCTTCCTGGATGTGCGCCTGATATGCTATGAACTTCTGGATTCGGCCATTTCTGGACTGCACAGCCTGTCCCTCTGATTTCGGCCACTTTTGGGCCATGGTCTGATTTTCTGATCTTGACCATCACTGGACTCAAAAAATTATTTCTGAACCATTGATCTGGATATTTTTACTCTGATCTGGACAGATTCTGGAATTTGGTCTGGGACAAACTGAAATAAACTTGATCAAAAAATATTTCAGTCTGGACATTTTACCTTTAATTTTGGACCAGGTCTGGGTTGATTCTGGAACTCATTTCTTTTGTTCTGGACTTAGTTCCATGCCCTAAATCATGCTATCTTATGGTCTGGGCCAAATCTGGATTGATCTTCATGTTCTGGACTCATAAACATACCTTCTGGTCAAGTCTGGAACAAGTCTGGGCTGTGTAATTTTTACTGCCAGGCCATCTTCTGGTCAGAATAACTTCTGGAATAAAATTGATATTTGATTCCTGTTTGTCTTGATCAACTCTCCTTCTGGTAGGCTTTCCAATGATATGATCCATGTTTCATTCTGAATTTTATTCCTTCTGATATAGGCCTTCAAAGTTATCTTCTGGTTCAGTTTAGTCATCCTGAAACATCTTCTGGAAATTCCAGAATTCATTTTCCTTTGATCTTCTGCTTCTGATTTCTTCAGTTTCTGATGACATTTAATTTAATGATTCAAGGTATAAAATAAGTTTACATTGAGTGCTTTTGTAAACATCAAAATCCTAAGTCTTAGAACCAACTTGGTTCCAACACTATTCTTCTGGTGACATTTTTCATTCTTCTTTTAAGTCAAATATGTTATTTTCATAAAATACATTTGTTAACATCAAAACTTTAATTGCAAGAACCAACTTGGTTCCAACAATATCTTCGGTGGCACAAATTGTGATTTTTAAACAGTTTTTTCAAACTTAAAAACAACATATTAAAAATAAAAAATTTGTATTAGAAATAGTATATTATTATTGTTCAAAAATTGTGCATTTTTTATCTTTTTCAGTATATTTTTTAAAGACATAATTAATATTTGTGGAATTTTTAACATGTATTATAACCCTTGATTAAATTCTAAACTAACTCATTTAAATCATTTAATGTTGGAGGTGAAGAAGGAGGGGAAGAAGGTACAAAATCTGAATTTTTAATATTTTATTATTTTTAGGTTTGTTTTAGCTTATAACTAATTTGGTTAAAAGTATATATATTTTTTAATATGTGATTATGTGTATTGTTTAGAAATTTGACATGCTTAAAATGTTGCTTATTTAGTGAAATCATCACTATTTAAATAATAATTAAAATAAAAATGTGGTGGAGATTGAAGTGTGGCAGCAAACTAATTTGATAGTAGTCTGAAACTTGTTTTAATAATTAACTTAAATGAGTTGAATTTAAATTGAAAATTGAGTTTGTTAAAAGATGAGTTGAATTTGAGTTTTGATCCAATAAACTAATTCCATATATATCATTAATTTTATATAATTTTATTTTTGTATTGAAATAAATTGGATTTTGGGAGTTGTACAAAAAATTTAATTGATGTGCAAGTATTAAAATATTTGAAGATGATATTGAGCACGCTGTAAATGTCATTTTGAAACGAAATAAAAATTATTTGAAAAACTAATATTAAGACGTTTTTTATATCATTTGAAAGTATTAAGACATACAATTTTATTGTTTATAGGAAAACCAAATTCGTTCTCTAACATATTAAAAAAAATCATCAACAAAATCTAAAGTGAAATATTGTATTGTTACTCGGATCAACTACTTTAAGTGATAATATTTTAAGTTATAAATATTGTTTTGAGATAAAATTTGTGTTATTTAAAAGTTAGAAGCAATATATATAATTTTTATTTATACTATGAAGTTAAAATAAAATTGTTTTAAAAGTTATATTATTGCTCAAAATTGTTTATTTAATTATGTTACAAAATCTCACACACGTACCTTTTTAATTTTACTATTGAAGTCTCGTATTGAAAAACGTACATTTTTGTACTATCTTCTTCTTTTATATAAAGAATGTATTACCAACATATGAAACAATCAAGAGTAATGAGAAATTTGATTCAAAAAATTTGATATTTAAGTCTAATTTAAATTATTTGGGTTTTAGTTAATTTTTTTTTTAAATTCAAGAAAAACATCTGTTCCTTAGAGTTTTTTTATATTTTGATTTGAACTGAGTTGAATTTTTCGTGAACTAAAATTGAGTCGAATTCAATATACAAAAATAAAAGTGTGTTAAATTCGAATCAAATTTCAAATTAAACCACTTTCTATCGAGTCGAAAATTGAACTCAATTTTTAACTTATTTACAATTATGGTTGGGACCGTCCGTTGTTTGTTATGAAGTAGTAAATGATGTCAGAAAATTGGACCATGGAAATTAATAGAATTCGGCGTGAGTTTAGTTTGTTTCATTGAATATAGTGGTTTAGTGGTACCTAGGGCCACTTGCATGAAGGAACATGGATTCCCAAACTTGGCCTAAACTAAAACACAGTTCATCTATAGCGGTTATATGTATGAAAAGTTACTAACAGTGTTTGTTGTACATAAATGCTACCATCTGCCTATGTTTCTGCTTGCCAGTGATTAGAAATTATCCTATACAATGAGAAACAATGCTGATAGTCACTTCTTTCATTTGCTACATTATTACTCTCTCCGTTTTATAATATGAATGTTATTTTAATAAATAAATTCTATTGAGTTTTTTTTTTCAATTTTATCTTTTAATTATTATTATATAGGCTACTTTTAAAAACACTAATTTTAATTTGTATTTATAATAATAGAAAATACATTCACAATTAGAAAGATAATATATTCTTTTATTTATAGTTATTTTTTAATGTGTGAATGAATACAAATAATATCCTATTTTATATTTTAAAGCGAGTTTTAAGTGTTTTAATTTGTTGTATTTCCTCTGTTTCATGTGAGTGACTCATTTGTAAAAACATTATTTATATAATTTTTAATTTAACATTTTTCACTTTAAATTAATAGCAATGATGATGCTTCCATACTTGATAAATATATTAATCAATCTATCTCACAGTAAATATCATTTAAGATTTTTTTTATATATATATTAAAAAAACTAAATAACACTTGTAGTTTCTTAACTTAATTTCAGTTAACGTTTTAGTCATTTATCTTTTTTTTCTTCGATTTGGTCATTTATTTTAATTTTAAGTAACAATGTGATCTTTTATGTTTTAAAATGTCAACAATATTATCCATTTTTTTTTACAAAAATTCAAAAAATTCATCAAAATTTTCAACAAAAACCTATAAAATTAATTATATTCTTTAATATAATACAAATTTTATTAAATTCGTAACTCAAATATTCAAATAAACTCATATTTTCATTCTTTAACAACATCAAATAAAGTGACAATTTGATCTTTTATATTTTAAAATGTCAACAGTATTATCTTTTTTTTACAAATAAACTCATATTTTGATGAATTTTTGTAAAAAAAAGGATAACACTGTTGATATTTTAAAACATAAAAGATCAAATTCTTAAAATTAAAATAAAGGATCAAATCGAAAAAAAAAATGACTAAAACGTTAACAGAAATTAAGTTAAGGGATCACGAATGTTATTTAGCATATTAAAAAAATGTAATAATTAAAAGAAAAAATTGAATCACTTTACTAAATTATCCATCTTAATTATTAATATAAAATATAATAATCCTTTAAAAAGTTTGTATGTAATAATTAAAATAATTCATTAATAAGAATAGTTAATAAATAATATAAAAAATAATTAAAATTATATTAAAAATTATGAATATAAAAAGTACTATTCTCTCGTTATTACAAGCAATTTAATTTGATGAGCAAGAACATAGACAACTGGCAGTAGCATTTATGTATAATAAACACCGATAATAGCCTTACACACCTGTTCTTATGGTTAACATATAGCTGGTCTGAATTTATCCCTTTATGACAAGTTTGGGAATCCTACTTGGGTATTACTAGTACAACATTATATTGAATAAAACAGATTAATGTCCACGGTCCAATGTTCTGACATCACTATTTATTACTTCACAACAAACATCATAACCCCCCTTAACAATCGTAGATTCATTAGTACTAGACACTAGTATTATTTAAATAGTGATATACTCATGATTTCCTGCAACAAAGTGTACTAACTAGAACAATGGAACACTTAACCAAAATCAGAGCAAACTCAGCACCACTAACACCTCTCAATTTCTTAGACAGAGCTGCCACTATCTACGGTGACTCCATTTCCGTTATATACAATCAAACCACCTTTACTTGGTCTCAAACTCACCGTCGATGTCTTCAATTAGCTTCCTCTCTTTCATCTCTCGGTATAAAAAAGGGACACGTGGTTTCTGTTCTCTCTCCCAACACACCCGCAATGTACGAACTTCATTTCGCTGTTCCTATGTCCGGTGCCATTCTCAACAACCTTAACTTCCGTCTCGACCATAAATCACTCTCCGTGCTCCTCATCCACAGCGAATCAAAACTCGTCTTTGTAGACACTCTCTCCCTTTCTCTAACACTCAAAGCTCTCTCTTTGTTCCCGATAAACACCCAACGTCCACACATCGTCCTTATCAACGACGATACTCTCGCGTTACACCAGAATATTCCTCCTCCACTTCCAAAAAATGTAAACATTATAAACACTTACGAGACTCTCATAAAGAAAGGTGATCCGAATTTTAAATGGATCCGACCCGATTCTGAATGGGACCCGATTACGTTAAATTATACTTCCGGAACGACGTCGTCTCCTAAAGGCGTAGTGCATTGCCATAGAGCAACGTTCATCGTTTCGCTTGATTCACTCATAGATTGGTCAGTACCTAAACAACCGGTTTACCTCTGGACGTTACCGATGTTCCATTCTAACGGGTGGAGCTACCCGTGGGGAATCGCAGCCGTGGGAGGAACAAATGTATGCGCGCGTAGAGTCGATGCGCCGACGATCTACCGTTTGATCGAATCACACAGAGTAACACACATGTGCGCCGCGCCTGTTGTGCTTAATATGCTATCAAATTTCAACAAAACCAAACCGTTGAAAAAGCCGGTTCACGTCCTGACGGGAGGATCGTCGCCGCCGGCGACGATCCTATCTAAGGCGGAGTCGTTAGGTTTCGACGTTAGTCACGGATACGGAATGACGGAGACGATCGGTGTGGTGGTGTCGTGCGCGTGGAAGAGAAAATGGGATAGGTTTCCGGCGACGGAGCGGGCGAGGTTGAAGGCGAGACAGGGAGTGAGGAGGGTGGGAGTGACGGAGGTAGACGTGGTGGGACCCACAGGAGAAAGCGTGAAGCGAGATGGTGTAACAGTTGGTGAGATAGTTGTGAAAGGTGGTTGTTTGATGCTTGGTTATTTAAAAGATGAGAATGCCACGTGGCAGTGTATGAGAGAAAATGGTTGGTTTTACACTGGGGATGTTGGTGTTATACACGAGGATGGGTATTTGGAGATTAAAGATAGGAAAAAAGATGTAATAATAAGTGGTGGAGAGAATATGAGTAGTATGGAGGTTGAGGCTGTTTTGTATATGCATCCGGCGGTTAATGAAGCGGCAGTGGTGGCGAGACCAGATGAGTTTTGGGGAGAGACGCCTTGTGCTTTTGTGAGTTTGAAAGATGAGTTGAAGGAAAGGGAAATTCCAACGGAGAAGGAGGTTAAGGAGTTTTGTAGGGAGAGGTTGCCGCATTTTATGGTGCCTAAAACGGTTGTATTTAAGGATGAATTGCCAAAGACTGCAACAGGGAAGATTCAGAAGCATGTGCTTAGAAGGGTTGCTCGGGCTATGGGATCCTTGCCATTGCCATTGCCAATGCCAATACCACCGCCGCCGTTGCTTTTTCCTAGTCGCATTTAATTATTCAATGCATATTACTACAAACATTATTCAATGTGGTATTGGAAAATTGTACTTGTTATTGTTTTTTGTCTCAGTATTTGTTATTGTTATTGTTTTTTATAATCATGTAAAGGTTATTTAATCCTTTTGCGAACATTGGTTTAAGGATGATTCCCTTTCATTCGAATAAAAGACATTTTATATTGTCACTTAAATTAAACCATTAGATATAATATAATGTGATATAATATTTAAATTTTATTATATTTATTTATATAATTGATTTTACACTAATATTATATAAAAGATAAATTTTTTAAATAAATTTTCTGTCATTTAAAAAATTAATTTTTATAAGTCCAAAGAAAAATAAATATTTTTTAAAAACGGGGTATTTTAAAAAATGAATAATATTTGAAGGAAAAAAGTCATAAATAGAAAGTGATGACAAATTGTGAGACAACAGTTATTCAATTTAATACGAGATAAGAGAGCTATTATTATTATTATTTCAGTTATTAATTCTTTCCTTGTATGTATTTTTTTATTTATGAATTTATATAATTTGTACAAATTATAGTTTGTGTTTTAAATTTAGAACATAGTTAATGTAAAAATATTTTTTAGAAAAATATTTATTCTTATGAAAGAAAATTAAAAAGAAATATAATAATTATATGTGACAACATATAATTCTTCTAAATAATAACCATTCACTGCTATCCACTATCTTTATACTTGGTTAACCAAACTTAATTAGTCAAAAATCCATATATTTTTCTCTTTCTTTCAGTAATTCTTCATGATAAACAACAGTTATCTATTTTATATGTATCAAACAATATATTGCAACACGTTGGGCGAGATCTCTATAAAACACGGCCTCCTATTTTAAGGCTTTTAGTAGGGATGTGGGTTATATGCGTGACGAGGGACTTTGATTGGTAATGTGTAAAACATCTTATGAATAAAAATTAATTTTTTTTAAGTCTAAAAAATTATGATTTAAATTATATATATTATTAGAGTAAATAATTTTTATACACTTAATCATAATTGTTAGATCATTATAGATATTTGACTTTTATATACACTGTCAATGTAAATATGTCGATCATAAATCATTAGAAATATTTAATTTTTATTAAAATTATCTATATAAGTCATACTCATGAATAATTATGATTTGCTGACTTTTTAGATTGTCATTACATAACAATTAAACTTTAATTTCTAATGATTAATATGTGGTATATTGTATTAGAAACACATTTATCAAGAATTATCTTTTTTTTTTTTCCAATATGTAATTAGAATTTATTAGAATGGTAAAATATTTGAGGTGCTGAATTTTAATTACTAATGAATATTATATATATATATATATTTTATAGAAGAGATGATGTAATTAGCACAAAAAATTAACACACAACTGCAAATGTTTTGAGTTCGAATATGTGACATGCTACATTTGTTAGTGAACACAAAAAAATTACAAACACAAAGATAAAAGGAGAAAAATTAGATTAAAAATTTGCATAAATGTATGAGTGATGGAACTATAGACGTAACATATCATCTATTCGATGCATTTTTTTGGAGGAAAAAAAATTAAACTAAAAACATAGTCAGTTTAGTTGAACTTTTAAAATTTTCTTAAAAAATTTGAATCGACTAATTAGTGAAAAATATATTGATTTGGTTCAATTTAATTGAGTCCACAATTTTATAAAACTAAATTTTGTATATTATTTTTAACAAGTACATAAACTAGAATGAAAAAAATAAAACATAAATAATTAAAAAATATTTAATAATAACATATTTTTAAGATAACACTATTAATTATATAAGATAAAATAAACTATAATTATTTCGTTTAAATATTAGTGATTGATTTTAAATCAAGTGAAACTATATCTAAACAATAGAGTTTGAGTTTATTTTGTTTGATTTAGTTTTGATTCAAATATAAAAGAAAAAAATTTGAAATTTATTTAATTAATTTTAATTAATTTTTTTTATCAAACTATTGATTTTATTTTTATATTTTTAGACAAAACTCACACCACACAATTAAAATTAAAATATGTTTATATATTTTTCTTAATTAGCATTTTTTTATGTTATTTTTTATATAAAATAAATTGGTGGAGACTTTGGAGTGGCTATAGATCCTTTATCTCTGTTAAAATCTGTCATTGATTAGCTGCGCACATTTATGTAATTAATAACTGCACACTATCCGATCCAGATTAAAAATGAAAAACTATTTAAAATTATAACCATTTCAGTCATGCAATTAATAAATATATGTGAATGCGTGCTGCAAATCCAAATTCACCACATACAACCTTGCCCCACATGCTAGCAAACCCAGATCTACCAATCAACATCCTTCTTAACATATCTCCCAACTCTATTCTACACTTTCAACCCTATTTTGATTTAATATTTAAGATAAATTTCATCCCAATCCAAACTAATCAATCTTTCAACCTTACTTGACCCTTTCGTTGCAAGGCTAATAAATACTAGGAGGTAAAATTGATTGATATAGATGATAATAAACAGATCAAAATAATCTATATATTAATTTATTTAAAATTTATAAAAATTATTATATTTGGTATTATATATGAGAGAAAGTAAGATTAATAAAAATATATGTATTTAATTTAAAATTTAAACAAAATATATTAAATTTTATTAACTCAACTGTTTGTTATAAATAAGTTGAAGGTAGTACTAAAAAAAATATAATCTAATTCATCCATAAAAATTAAAATCATTCAATCCATCTATTATCTTATTTTAATGGATGTATATTCATCCAATCCATGTAACATCTTTTTTAATATTTTAATAAATTATGATCTACAATAATAATAATTTTTATTATTTAAAATAATTTTATTTATTAATAAAAAAATTATTTTAAAATTTGATTTAAATTTATGATTTTAAAAAACTCTTTTTAAAACGAAGCTGAATTTTTAATTATAATAATGATTATTTTTCAAAAACTGAAATTAAATAATAATTTTTTATTATAACTAGAGTTTTATTCTTGTAAAAAAACAGAATTTAATATTTAAAAAAATTATTAAATGAAACAGCTTTTAAAGACAACTATTAATAAATGCTAATTATTATAATTTAATAATTTTGAAACATAATTTAATATTTATTAATAATTTAATAAAATAATTGGAGGTTGTTAGTGGTGGCCGGTCACTGAAGTTCCATCGCCTATTCTATGAGTTGTCGGAGTTCCGCTATCGACCAACATACATCAAAGAATGATTATGTTCATGAGGTTTTTTCTTTGTTTCATCAAATGCGCTATCAGGGAATTCAACAGTAGTGTTACCCTGTTGAGCTTGTTGTTTGGTGTTTGAAAACTTTCTCATGTTTTAGTTTGTGAGTTAGGCTTTATTTTAATAATTTGGACTTTTAAAAAATTGAGGACAAAATTTAGGATTAGAAAAAATGAAGAATAAAATATTTTAAATTTTATTTATTAAATAAAAAACTAAAATAATAACGTTCTACTTAGTCAACGACTAAAATTGTGGTTTATGGCCTACAAATTTTTTGAAAAAAGAAGTAGTCTTCTCTCGTTCAAAGTCTCTTTCTACAAGAAATATTCCAGATGTGCAATTGATTCAAGTAAATGAAAGGAACAATGTGGGGAGCATAGCTTTTATTGTTTGGACCACACCATGCTGCCATGCACATGATACAGCATGGGTTAGGATAATTTTTTTATCATAAACCCCAAGCTCTGCTCCCACATTTTTATCAATTTACCTATTGTAGATTTTTTTTAAATAAAAAAATATATATTGTACAATGGGAAAAGTTTTCTAGAACCACAATTTTTAATTATTTTTATATGTTAATATATTTTATATTTTAATTATTTTTATGTTAATGTTTTTTTTATATTTGATGAATTCATAATAAAATAGGGTAAAAAGATCGATTCAATTCAAATAAATTAAAAATTAAAACTCAATTAAGACTTGAAATTCAAAATTAAAATTGAAAACTCAAAACTAAAATTGAAACTGATTTTAGGTTTTAAAAATTTTAGAATAGAAAACTAAAAATTACCCTGAACAAACCTTTAGTTTAAGTTTTCATAAACTCAAATATTTTGAGAAAAATTCAAAATTTGAATTTTTTAAAATACTTTTGTTCTAAAAGATTCAACAAAATATAAAACTCAAACTTTTTGAATTTATCAGAACACATTTTATCATATTTTTTGAATTTTTTATTTTAACTGACAAACTTTTTAGAAAAATTTCTCAAAACCTTAACTTTAAAAAGAAAAAAATTTAGTTTGAATTTTTTATAATAGAAAGACATATTTTTATAAAAAATCAAAATTTAAGTTTTTCGAAATATTTTTATATACCAAAAAATTTAATTTAAGTTTTCTTCGATACATCTAAAATTTTGTGAAATAGACAAATATTTTATTTGTTTTCAGAAATTGTGGAGAAATTTGAAAATTTGGAAATATTTGTGAGGATGGGACCATTTTCATTTGGAATACGGAATAAAATTTTCGTTATTATATGATGTAATATTCTTGGGCTTAGACCTATAAGAGGCACTATGGTTAATAGGTAGCGATGAGAGTAGACCAGACCGTCTGACAGGGGTCTACGGCCTAGCCTACGTCAGGTCTAGGTTATATCAGACTTTTTTCTTAAACAGATAAGGTCAAAACTTCTAAGAAGGTCTATTTAGTTAAAAATGTCAAACTATAGACCACATAATAAGTCTTTTAGGCCTATTAGGCTAACCTATTTAAATAAATATATATAATATTTTTTACTACTATAATTATTATATTAAATTTTGATATTTTTGTTATATATTCAACTTATAGTAATTTACGCATATTAACCTCATTTAGTTTTTGACATATTTAAATGTATTATTATAAAATATAATTTAAGTGGGATGTATATAAAGTCATATTATTCAAAATGTGATGTTTAATATCAAAATAGAACTTAATTTCTTTAACATATTAACTCGTTAATCTATTCAAATATATGTTTAAATACTTATTTAAAAATGTTAAAATAAAACATACTTTTAAATAAGATGACAGACAATACCAGACTTAAGCCTTGAATTTTTTGATAGGTCAGACTCAGACATAACAAAATCTAACTCGGCCTAGCCTATTCCCACCCCTATTAATAGGAGACAAGAGCTGAGTTTTGGTAGAAGGATGTATTCTTGTGAATTCTGAAAGCTATGTTTTTTTAGATTTTTGGTTGAATTATCTTAATTCTTATCAAAGGTAATTATTAATTGGTGGTTTCGTCTCTCGTTTCTTAAGTTCTAAAAAATTTCCAATCAATTCGATTAGATTGATTAATTTAAATGTGTTTTTTGTTGTTGTCAAATTATACTTTTGAATTAGTTAATTTAAAAACGTTGAAGTAAGAAGAAACCACCTTATTAATCCACTAAGAATATATTGATCACAAGAAAAGCAAACTATCATAGATTTGACTTCTTAACTTGTTCGACATATAAAAATACATTCTTCAAAATAAAAAATAAAATAGCTACTAACTCCAACACGAATAAAAAAAATCACTTAGCACTCAAGAAAATGATTAATCACAACTCTAATAAGTCATTACCTTAATAAAGTGTAGTAAAATTGAATGTATTTTATCATCAAGTTCTTATGGCTGTTGCTTACCAAAATACTTATACAATAAACCACTTCAATAATAGAACACACACAATGTGTCATACACACAACAAAGCTCCGTTTTAACTAATTGGTTCCTTCCATTAAGATGAAAAATCTTAAATAAACATATTTTTAGGGAAAACATGCATGGAAGTATTAAAAGAATACAATCAAATACAAGAATATGACGTCAAAATTTTAAAACTGAAAAAACAAAAACACGACTGTTGTATAATGACAACCAGATAATTATTGGAGAATCAAGAAATAGAATTTAAAACTCTTTTAAAATGATTCTCAAGAGCGGAAAAGTTCTTTAGCTGGGGACCACACAAACACAAAATTTCACAAAAGATTTATGTGTTTACCTTTTGAAACATAGAGGAAAAGATCAACAATGCTACAAAGGAGAAACACCTCTATTCAGTTCACACGAACAATCGATTTTCAGAGAGCATCGTGCTAGCAGCTAGAGGGATAGAGGCACAAATGTGTATCAGTAAAAATAAGAATTAAAGAGGCATAACCACCTTATCTTATGTATAGGCCCTTATCCATTTTTCACTCAGAGCCTTGTCGGGCTCAATATATTATGAGCTCAAATTCTCAATTTAATTAAATATTATTCAATCAAAAAGCTCTATGCGTATGACCCTATAGGTTTCCACTAAATTGAAAATAATATAAAATATTATAAACAATGAGCAACGTCTAACAATGTGTCACTGGTGTTCAATTTATGAAAAAACTGGTAATCCGATTTTAACCTTTTTGTAATCATAATTTACAGTGCAGTAATTATTCTTTTGTTTAAATGTCTAATTGAATGCAAATCATAATGTGTATCATCCTTGCAATGTCCAATTATCTATTTCTCGATTCTATAGTAGACACGTAAATACAATAGACTCAATATCATATATTGGTCCATTCCTGCATGACCATGCATTTCCACGGTCTTACTACATTGAGATGCCAAAGAAATAACTCATGATATGTAGGAGAGACAAATCATATTTACATCAAGCACACCCATCCATATGGCTTATTGCAGGCCTAATAACTACCTTTATGATTGTCTTGTTACATACAATGTTTGATTGTCTTAAAGCCTACAACTCTCCATGTAAAGATCATAGTGACTTCAAGTCGAAAGACTATTCACTTTGATCGTATGAGAATCATTAATGACACTTACACAAAAATTATGTAGTGTTCTCATGGTGGACCAATCTAGTAAAAATATTACTCATAATATTTATACATATGTGACGATTTGATATCTCATATCCATGACCCGTGACATGTGGTCATCAATGTACTGACACAATGGTCTGAATGTATTATTGTCGTCCTCATTAACTATAATATTTTGACTATAGATACTTTAAGAATAACTTTCCTAAAGTTCAATAGGGTCTTATGATCAAATCACACTTGATGTTCTATTGAACGAATTATTTATTCTAAGAACTTTATTGTATTATACAATTAATAACATAATAAATTATGACATGTACATATATCCAAAATTTGGTACCCTTTCGTTATTCTCCAAGCATATAAGATATATGGTCTAATGATGTACATGATAATTCCAATTTCCACAACAAATGAAATAATTCTCATGTATTCTTTCTAAAGTGATGAAATAGAACATTGTCTCATAAACAAATTATTGCGATGTTATCATGTGTATGTTAACTAAGATCAAACAACTTTGTAGGTCTATCTCTATTGATTTGGAATCCTAACACTTAGAAATTTTTGCCTAAGACCTTTATTAAAGAACATTTTTTTTCAACTATACTTTTAAGCTTCGTGGGATATTGTTATTTGATAAGTCGCACATTTTTCACATATAATACCAAAATTTATAATGCTCCCACTAACCTCTATTTGTACATAAGCTCACAATAGAATCTTACATAAGCTCACAATAGAATCTTTGAAGGATTTCAAAATATTAACTAAGATAAGGTCTAACGGTAATCTATATCATATATTTGGATGAAATATTTTGTAACCCACATGCCTTAAATGTGTTAAATATATCATCCATTTTAGTAAGACCCATTTGCACCTATACCTATTAGACCAATTCCATCAAAGTTCAATTTTGTTGGTTCACATGAATTCTCTCACATATATGACAACGCAACTTATCATATTTATCTTGATATTGTACAATCTAGTTAAGTGACATACCTTTTAGTGGTTGGATTTCTCCAAATTCTACGATGACTTTAATATATTTTTGGTCTTTGTAAATATGACTCATTTTTGTTTTACTCTTTGTAATTTTTTTTTTCAATTTATCCCTTTGCAATTTCAAAAAACTTTTAAAAAAAATCCTTTATGTCATTTTTTAAAATTTAAAAATGACTATGTGTATCGATTGGATTTTTCTTTTTTATTTTAATAATAAAAACTATTTATTAAATGTTTTAACATGTAAAAAATTAATTTCATGAATTCATCTAATCACAAATTCTACCCTATTGATCTTATCTTCAACCCAACCTTCTACTTCTTCAACCACAAATTCCCAGCAACATATTCATCAGTTTGAGATGGAAAACTCCCAACTCTTCGAATTCCTTGCTGCTAACAATCCTTCATTCTTTGAGGAACTGAATAAAATGGAATTGCCAGAGAGGGGAGAATAGAAGGAATCGAGTGATTTGTACTGGGAATTGAAGAAAGGAGAATAGAAGGAATCTATGTTGTTGTTGCCTTACGGGAGTTCAAACGCATCGTTTTGCAATGATATTTCTTTTTTCTATATCCCTTTTTCAAAAGAAATTTCCAATATATCCTACTTCGAGAATGTGTTGTTTATTTATTTTTAACAAATAAAAATATTAAATTAATAAATAAAATATAATAATAATAATAAAATTATATTATATTAATAAAATAAAACAAAATACATTAAATGAAAATAAATACATTAAAGTTAATGAAATTGAGTAAATATACCAAATAAAAAAGTAATATTTTAACAACTTCTTCATATGTTTTTATATATACTCAAATTTTGTTTCTTTTTAGAGAAAAAAAATGAAAATACATTTATATATATTAAAAATAAAATAGACGTTAAGAATAAAATGAACAAACTATATCGATTACTTGATAATAATCCACTAACTATATTTGTGCATTTTATTTTTTACGAACAATTATCGGTTTCTTATTTAGGATTGTTTCCCTAAATACCGGTTCCTGTTTAGTATTGTTTACCTAATTATCGATTCCTTGTTTAGCGGTATTACTCGATAATAATCCACTAACTATATTCGTACATTTTGGATTGGTTCCTTGTTTGACATTGTTCCATATCATCACGAACAATTATAATTTACAAATTATTTAAAACAAATAAAATAAATAAATTTTCACGATATGTGAGTCATATTTTAAAATAAATCACGACACACATGTCGTATTTAGCTAATTTTCATAAATAATCTTGAATAGCTTTTGAAAATAATTTGTAGCTTATATAAAAACAATTTAACTTTATTTTACTTGTGTTTTAAAAATAGCTTATGCTATAAATTGTTTATCCAAACACGACCAAATTCAGTTTGATACCAATGCTTGTATTTGTGGCATGAAAATCGATTATGACATCAGTTTATGTGTTTGAAGCGTAGAAAAGACGATCACCAGTGTCGCAAATAAGCATCACTTTTACTCAGTCCACAAACACGATCAATCTTCAGATAACGTCGTGAAAACGGCTAGAGGGATGGAGGCACAAATGTGTGTCTGTAAAACAGGGGTCAAGGAGGCAAAACCATCTTATCTTATATATAGGCCTTTATTCCCCTTTTAACCTATCCTTATCGGGCCCAATACATTACGAGGCTAAATTTCCAATTTAATTAAATCTTTTTTAATTAAATATTACTTTTTCGATTAATCACTCTATGCATGTGACCCTATAGCTTTCCACTAAATTGATAATAATATAAAATATTATAAGTAATGAGTGACACCTAACAATGCATCATTATTACCGGTTTATGAAAAAATTGGTAATCCGATTTGAACTTTTCCAAGATCTTAATTTGCAGTGCAGTAATTGTCCCTCTGTCTGAATGTTTAATTCAATGCAAGTCATAATGTGTGCTACCCTTGCAATGTCCAATTATCTATTTCTCGACCTTATCATAGACACATAAATATCAATGCACCCAATATCCCATATTAGCCCATTCTAGTTTGACCATGTATTTCCACGGTCTTACTCCATCGAGAGGCTCAAGACATAACTCATGTCATGTAAGAGAGACAAAATCCTATCTACATCTCTCACAATTCACCACATAGTTTATTGCAGGTTAAATAACCGCCTTTATAATTGTCTTGTTACAGACAATGTTTGATAGCCTTAATGTCTACAACTCTCCATGTAGGTTTCATAGTGACTTCAAATTGAAGGACTACTCCCCATGGTTTCATGAGAATTAGGCTTGTACATCATGTGAGGGTAAAAACCTATTTAGTGAAATTTTATGATGACTAAAACTAGTTTCACAAAATAGTGGAATTTTATAGGGACTAAAAACTTATTTAACTCTATACATCATGACAAACATATATCATATTCACGTATTATGTCATGAACAATTAGCCATGGATCTAGTTGAATGAATTTAACTATTTAAAACACCATATATGTAATGATAAGAAGAAAGATTGAGAAAACTTATCTCTTGAAGTCATCCTCTTGACGTTAGTGTTATGATCTTAAATGTCTCTCTTGAATGATCTTGGATGGCAATTATGTAGGATAGGATCTTCTTTCACTTCTTTCTTAAATTTTGATGGGTAAGTACATAATAACATCATGATACTTTGCATATGTCTCAAGACATATTTATAGAGAAAGTGGAGAGGGAACCTACCGTTTCATTTAAGATTATAATGGTTCTACCAATTCTTTCATAAATAGTCATAAGGTATCAATCCATACTCTTTTGTGAAGAGTTGAAATGGTTCCACCCATCACGATCCATTCAATTATAGGCTATACTATTCAAGTGCACTCACCATGTGATGTCCAATATCTTTTTTATCACAAGATTGATAATTCATGACTTATCAAGATACCATTCAACCATGGTTTTATAAATCAATGGAAGATCAATATTTAAAAATAAAAATTCTTACATTCTCTCATGTTGACAAATTTGATTTAGGAAATAAAACAAAGAAGGTAACAAAACAAAATAAAAAAGAGAAAATTTTGAAATCAAAATAAATCAAAAACTCAATCAATAATCGAATAATTGTGGCAACATTAATATCTTGGCTATATACACAAGTAAAAATGACCATTGTCGACCTACAAGACTTATCAGTTAGAGCTATAGGTTAAAAATAAACTATTAAGCATTCATGTCACCCATAACTACAAAAATGACAATTGTGGTTGTCATGATCATCAAATAAGTGTACTAATATAATACACATCATTGTATAGTTTGTGATCAATAAATTCTATTGTGTACAAATCATCATTGAGTATTTCCAAGAAAACACAATCAATCCCACATAAGGGATTCACGCTATCGTGAAACTATATCATTCTATGTGAAACACCATTTTCACAAGGAAAGTATGATATTAACATCTCAAACTAACATTTTCATTATGGAAATAGTATAATTCAAATAATGTTTCCAAAAAGAAACATACTTCTTTCTCATAAAAGAAGTTTTATCAATGTTTTTCACAAGAAAGAGTAACATCTTGAGATATTGAGTGGTAATAAAATACAATTATAACATGGAGGAAAACCATCAATGTGCACCAATTGCAAGGACATGCAATCACAACTTTTTAAAATTCCATTAACCAATTATTACCCATAGACATAAACTATTAAGGTTTAAATTAGTGAATAGACAACAATATAAAAAACTAACACAACTTGAATGTATAACAAAATAATATCTCTAATACATGGATATAAATATGCGGTTAATGATTTCAAACCACATATTTAAAAAAAAACCATGCTCCCACATTTTCTTAGGAACCAAAGAACAACTTGTTTTATATCCCTCTAAATTAATGATTAAGAAAAATATATATACAAATAATTTCACTTTATTATTTCACAAGACACATTAGTAAAAGCATTTATTTCATGTAAAAAAATATATCTAGATATTGTGAACAAACACAATCAAGGAATATTATGAGATGAAGTTGAGAATAAACGCATTCAACTGTTAGTCACTTAAATGGACAATCTTTAATGAAAATAATCATTGCAACGAAGATTGAAAATATATTATATAAACCTCTCTTTGGGAAAAAATATATCATTCACAATAGTTTCCGAGAATTCAACATATGTAGGCAAAAAAGTTTTCATTGTATAAAATCATGTTACTCAAAATCAATTAATGCAATAGACTTCTTGTAGGTAGCTAATGCATAAATCATTTTAATCAACACAATCATCCCCAAATTAATTTAATAGGTGGTTCCATCAATCTTTTGAGTAAGTCATTACAATGACGAACAACCATATCAATTAATAGTACTCCAAAATAAAGATGAATTGTTGTCCAACAAATATGGTCAAGAATGTACTCATAAAAACTATGTCACAAGTGATTAAAAAAGTTATCATATTATACAAATTAAAATCTCATAAGTATAAGCAATTAATAGTACTCCAAAATAAAGATGAATTGTTGTCCAACAAATATGGTCAAGAATGTACTCATAAAAACTATGTCACAAGTGATTAAAAAAGTTATCATATTATACAAATTAAAATCTCATAAGTATAAGCGTAAACTATACAAACATTTCAAACTATAAATGATGCATATATAAAGTTAACTTGTAAGTCCAATCAAGACACTAAGTGTTCAAATTATAAGAAAATCGATCAATAAATGTGCTATTATATTAGTCATTATTTAATAGACTATAATCATAAGAGTCATTTATCAAAATTACAATAATGAGTTATTCCTGATATCTAAATTAACAAAAGAGAAGTAAACAAAACAAATGTTAGTAATGACTATATAACTATCCCCTTCAACTGTTACATAGTCACAAAAAGTAGTCATTATTATATTTCTTTAATGATAAATTCCTATCAATATATTTATATTATGATATATCAATTTTTACTATAAATTATGAAAGCTAACGATCTTACATTTAATGATTATTAATTTATTGTTATGTGCATGTGTGATAATATGTGTCGATGAAATTCATGATATGTGTGTTCCTTATTCTTGATAATGGTAACTGGTGATGATTAGTGTTTAAAATATTTTTGTTTTGATAAAACTGCATTATGGTATGTTTTTCTGATATGATAATCGATTAATGTTAGAATTTAATCAATTTGTATATAGTAAAAGGGTTAAACTAGTTAAGAATTATCAAGTAGTGATGTAAGAATAATCAATTAGTTTAAGTTGAGATAAAATAATGGATTAGCAAAGATATGTACATTAAGAATATCCGATTAGTTGGATTGTGTTTATCAATTAAGATAGTAATTAGGATTTATTATATTATAAGGTTAAGAATAACCAATTAATGAAAACTAGATAATTAGTTAGATTGAAAATAAAAATCTAAAATTGAATAAGTCACTACGCCAAAAATTGTCTTTTACAGCGCACATTTTAAAGCGCTTCATAACTAAAAGCGCTATTGTAGGGTCATGAAGGGTTTATGATTTATAGAAAAGCGCTGTTGTAGGGTCATAGCGATTTCACATAATGTTTACAACGCTTTTAGAGCGCTTCGTGTAGAAGCACTGTAAAATATAGCGCTCTCATATAATGTTTACAGCGCTTTTTATAAAAGCGTTGTAAAATATAGCGCTCTCACACTATATTTACCGCTCTTGTAAGAGCACTCTGTATAAAAGCGCTGTAAACTCTGTAAATGTTTTAAAATTTAATTTTTAAAAGCCTTTTACAACGCTTATGGAAAAAAGCGCTGTAAAATTACAAGTTCAGTTCAAGTTATATATACTTGATAAATAAATAAATAAAAACATATTTAATACGTTCTCTCCCTTCGAACCCTATTACGAACCTTCCTCTCCTCTACTGAGTGATTGTTGTCTCAGGTACTGTATTTATTAATTTGTTGTTGTCTCAGGTACTGTATTTATTAATTTGTTGTTGTCTCTAAAACTGATAAATTTTTACCTGATAAATCATATAAAATGTTAGATGATAAATCTATTCTGTTTTGAAATTTGTTCGATATGTTCGGTTTTGAAATCAGACTTGTATGCATGACCTTGGACCTTGGTTTCCATTTTCCATTATCTCTATGATGTTATAGATTGATAAATTTGTGTAACACTACATTCATATATATACTGCATTCATAAATTGTTACATGATATAGATTGATAAATTTGTGTAACAGTACTGCATTCATAAATTTGTGTAACACTGTTCGATCTGTTATGTTATGTTTTGAAATTAGACTTGTATGCATATATACTTTGTATGCATATATACTACAGATTGGTATAATGTTATAGATTAATAAATTTGTGTAACATTGCATTCATATAGGTCATATAAAGTGGACCGGAAATGGATGTCTGCCAATCGATTGTCAAAAGAGTATGAAAATGGAGTGAATGAGTTTGTTGAATTTGCAGTGAAGAATGCAAAAGACCCAAATCGAATTATTTGCCCTTGTTTAAAATATTGTTTTGGAAAACTCGTTAGAGCAGATGAATTGGAAGGACATTTATGAAGGTGCAAATACAAGAAGGGGGGTTGAATTGTGTTTGCCAAAGTTGAAAACTATTTGCTGATTTACTGAACGTTGATATAAATTACTTGGAGATGATGCAATCATATTCGACAGCAGCGGATAACGAAAACATAAGTATTTGGACACATAGATTTATCTTGGTTCACCATTAACTTGGCTACATCCAGTCCCTTCGTTGAGAAGGCTTTAATTCACTAATTCAAACACTTTGAATTACACAACACCTGATGTTGGAACCAAGTTGGTTCTTCCAATTAAAGTTTTGATGTTAACAAAAATATTTTTTGAAAATAACATTTTGACTTAGAAGAAGAATGAAAAATCAGAAGATGTGAAAAATCAGAGGATGATGTCACTAGAGGATACACCAGAGGATGACGTCACTAGAAGATACAACCAGAAGATATCAATGTCAATAGAAGATGTCATTAGAGGATGATGTCACCAGAAGATACGGCCAGAAGATATCACCAGAGGATACAAGAGGATGTCACCAGAGGATACCTCCAGAGGATACCAGAAGATATCTCTAGAGGATACTAGAAGATACCTCCAGAGGATATAACCATAGGATCCCATCAGAAGCAAGAATCAGAGGATGTCATCAAAAGCAAAAATCAAAGGATATCATCAGAGGCAAGAATCAATGACATATTAGAGGATATCATTCGTGGTCCAGACCAGAAGGAAACTTGGTCCAAAAGGAGACTTGGTCCAGACCAGAAGAAACCTTGGTCCAGAAGGAGACTTGGTCCAGACCAGAAGTAAACATTCTCCAGATAAAGACATAGTCCAGATTAGAAGGAAACATTATCCAGAAGATAACAGGGTTCAAATCAGAAGGAAACATTATCCAGACCTGATCCAGATCAGAAGATCACACAATCTAGATCAAGAGACAGCATGGTTCATATTAGTAGTCATGATCCAGACTTGGTCCAGATCAGAAGATCACACGGTCCAGATTTATAACTTGATTCTGATTCATAAAAGACTTAATAAAATTTCGAAGAAGACTTGATTGAATTTTGATAGAGATTTGATCAAAGTATTAAGAAGATTTGATTCAAAAATTAGAGAAGACCTAGTGAAAATTCGAAGGAGATATGAAGCAAAGAAGATTTGTTTTGAAATTAAAAAGAAACAGAATCGGGACTGAAGAATTTTCAATGGAAATCTGATCAGATGCATCTTGAAAATAACCTTGGACGAAACCCTAATTTCAGTTATAAAATGAGGCTTCATTCCGCAACATTAGGCATCGAAAAACACATAACTCAACCTTCAATTTCAAAGTCATCCGAGAGTTCAAAAGAGAGAAATACATGAGTGCAAAAGAAATATTCTCTAAGTGATTTTTCGAGAGTGGGAAACAGTGCAACAATCAGCTTTGCAAAAGAAACTACTCAAGAAAAACAGTGCAACAATCAGCTTTCCAGTAGCAACATTGCAAAGTACCAAACCCTTGTAATCAAACCCGATAGTTGTGTAGATTCCTTCTTCAATCTGGGATTGTCAGATTGGTAGCAGAAGATTGAACTTTTAGGGTCAAGGTGTTGTTATCATTCCTCAAAAGTATGGGGTTGTCACTTGACTTGGCAAACAAAATTCAACCCCCGTTCTCGTGTTTGCACCTTCACTTGACCCTCCAAGCTAGTCTTCCCAAATAGCCTGACAGACCCAAACTTTTGAGGAACAACAACACCTTGACCCTACAAGCCAAGTCTTCTCCTACCAATCGGATAACCCAAGATTGAAGAAGGAATTTACACCACCTTGGCCCTACAAGCCAAGTCTTTTCCTACCAATCTGACAACCCTTGATTGAAGAATGAACTTACACCACCTTGACCATACAAGCCAAGTCTTCTCCTAACAATCTGACAACCCCAGATTGAATAAGGAACTTTTACCACTATCGGGTTGGATACAAAGATTTGGAACTTGAGTAGTTGCTTTTGGAAAGCTGATTATAACGATGACTCTCTTGAGTAGTTGCTTTTGGAAAATTGATTATAACAATGACTCTCTTGAGTAGTTGCTTCTGGAAAACTGATTATAATAATGACTCTCACACTCTATGAAAAGAACACTTAGAAAATATTTCTCTTTCGCACAAGTGTTTCTCTCTTTGAACTCTAAGATGAATTTTGATTTTAAGCTTGAGTTCTTATGTTTTTCGATAATTTCTTCTTCAGCCTGGAGTATCTATTTATAGTTGAGTTTTGGGCTTCTACTTGGTCCAAGATTAATTTCGAATTGTATCTTATTCAGATTTCTTTTGAAAATTCTTCAACTTGATTATGTTCCTTTTTAAATTTGAACCAAATCTTCTTCTGATTTAAATTAAATCTTCTTCAGACTTTGATTAGATCTTCTTCAAATTTCAATCAAGTCTTCTTCGAATTTGAATCAAATCTTCTACGCAGCTCGACCATGTCTTTTTTTATACTCTGATGTTTTCCTTGGATGGTATCCTCTAATGATGTCCTCTGATTCCAGCCTCTGAAGGTATTGTTGGAACCAAGTTGGTTCTAAGTACTTAGGATTTTGATGTTTACAAAAACACTCCATGTAATCTTATTTTGTACTTTGAATTATTACATTAAATGCCACCCGAAGATGAAGTTACCAGAGGCAGAAGATGAAGTCACCAGAGGCAGAAGATGAATTACCAGATAAAATCAGACCAGAGGATACACCTCCATAAGATACCAGATAATGCATCCAGAAGGTACCAGATGATGCATTCTGAAGGCACCAGAGGATACACCAGGATGTCAAAACACCATCAGAGGATATCTTTCCTGGCCTAGATCAGGAGGAAGCAGAGTCCAGAAGGAGACCTGGACCAGACCAGAAGGAGGCCTGCCAGAGGGAGACTTGTTCTAGACCAGAAGGAATCATAATTCAGACTTGGTTTAGAATTTATTCTGACCAGAAGATAGCCTGGCAGTGAAATGATAATCAGTCAAGACTTGATCTAGACTTGATCAGAGCATAAATTAGTTGGTCCTGAACAAGATATTTAATTCAGATTTGTCCCAAACAAGAAGATAACATGGTTCAGAGTATGAAACTAAGTCCAGACCAGAAGAAATGATATCTAGATTTAATCCAGACCTGATCCAGATCAGAAGGTAAATGTCCAGATTAAAATATCCTATGTCCATACTTAATTTCAGTTCAATCCAGACCCAATTCAGAATTGGTCTAGATCAGAGGGAAGATATTCAGATCAATGGTGCAGATTTAAGCATATGGCCCAGTGTTGGCCGATATCAGAAGATCAGACCATATGGCCCAGTGTTGGCCGAGATCAGAAGATCAGAACGTATGGTCCAGTATTGGCCGAGATCAGAGGATCACAGTAGATCAGATTTCTAGTCCAGAGTGGTCGAGATCAGATAATCAGAAAGTGTGGTCCAGGGTTAGCCGATATCAGAGGATCACAACAGATCAGTTAGTATGGTCCAGATGTGGTCGAGAGCAGAAGATCACATGGTCCAGATTGAATCATGATCAGTGGAGTCGTGATTAAATTTGATCAAAGTATTAAAAGGATTTGATACAAAAATAAAGTGAAGTCTTGTGGAATTCAAAAGCTATTGGCAGGAAGAAAGATTTGTTCCAGAATTAATTAAAGTCAGGATTGGCTAAAGTTATTTTTGAAAGCAAATCTGGAGCAAAAAAGATATGTTTTTTATTTAAGTGAAATCCGATTGGTCAAGTTATTTTTGCAAGAGAATCCAGCAAGATACAGCTCGAATTTAAGCAAGGAAGAGACCCTAATTCTTCATCTATAAAAGGAGGCTCAAGGCAGAAGACTTAGCATCGAAAAATCACAAAAGAGTCATACACTTCTAGAAGCAAACACTCGAGTTTTCAGTGAGGTTAATTGTGAGTTTCAGCTTCCAGAAGCAAGCACTCGTGTTTTTCTTTCCCTTGTGTTAGATCTAAGTTGTTGAAGTAGAGTCTATAATCTGAGGGAGTCATAAAGGGTAGCAAATTACTTAGCAATTAGATTCAAGGTGTTGTAATTCCTTCTACAATCTGGGGTTGTCAGATTGGTAGGAGAATACTTGACTTGAGAAGTCAAGGTGTTGTATTCCTAAAATGTCTAGGATTGTTAGACTGTTTGAGAAGATTGACTTGGAGGGTCAGTGGTATTGTTGTATTTCAAGGTTTTGAATTAGTGAAATCCTTCAAAGTGAAGGGATTGGACATAGCCTCGTTAACGGTGAACCAGTATAAAATTATGTGTTTTTATTTTTACTTTATATCTGCTGCTAACTCTGTTTGATTCATACATCAGGTTTTGTTATAAAACTGCAAAAACAAAAAAAATATTCAAGTTAGTCAAACATAATTAAACCCCCTTCTCGTTTTTGCACCTTCAATTGGCATCAGAGCTTAGTCTGAAGGGTGAGCACTTAACAGTGTTTGAGGAAAGGTCTAAGGGGGTTCAACATGGCAGAATCTAAAGATGATTTGGGAGGCAACATCAACAGACCACCACTGTGTGATGGAGAAAGGTTTGAGTATTGGAAGGACATAATGAGAAGTTTCTTCATATCTCAAGATCCTGAATTATGGAAGCTGGTAGTTAAAGGATACACTGCACCTACTGTTCCAGGAGATCGAACTAAAGAACTGGACATGGAAGATATGAAACTAGACCTGAGCAAAGCATACAAACTGCATCACAAAGCCAGAACCATCATGATTAGTGCCATCACATTCAAGGAATTTGACAGATGCACATATAAAGAAACAACAAAGAGAATATTTGATAGTCTGGTTCTGACCTATGAAGGGAGCCAACAGGTTCAAGATGCAAGGGCTAACATACTGGTCAAACAGTATGAGATGTTCAAGATGGAAGATGATGAAGACATTGATCGAATGTTCTGTAGATTCCAGACTCTGATATCTGGACTGAAGGTCTTGAAGAAAAGCTACACAACAGCAGATCATGTCAAGAAGATTCTAAGAAGCTTACCAACCAAGTGGAGACCAATGGTTACTGCAGTTCAGCAAGCCAGAGATCTGAATAACTTAAGACTTGAAGATTTGATCAGCTCACTCAAGTCTCACGAAATAGAACTGGAAGCAGATGAACCAAAGAAGAAGAAGAATTTGGCCCTGAAGTCGAAATAGAAGAAAGCTGCAAAGGCAACACCAGAATTAGAGGATAGCGACAGTGACTGGGATGATATGGCTTACTTAACCAAACAGATGGTTAAGATATGGGAAAACAGGAAGAGGAGAGGCTCCAAAAAGAAACATAACAATAAAGGAAAGGAAGAATCTGACAAGAAGAGTATCGTTTTTTATGGATGCAATGAACCTGGACATATCAAGTCAGAATGTCCAAATCTGGAAAAAGGCAAACAGCACAAGAAGAGTTCCAGATTCAGAAAGAAGGGTCTGATGGCAGCCTGGGATGCATCAAAATTAGAAGAAGAATCGTCTGATGAAGAAGAGGTAGAAACAACAATGATGGCATACATCAGGTTTGCCTCTGGACCTCATAAAGGCACAACTTCAGGAAGGAAAATAGGCAGAAGGAAGAATTATCAAAGCAGTCATTCAGGCAAGTCTGGAAGCAGAGGAAGCAATTCTGGCTCTGATGGCTCATACCAACTCAAGCTCTGGATACAGCTCAAGCTCTAGAACAGATTCAGAAGATGAAGACAGTGAGGTATTTTCTGATCTCACTAAATCTGAATTAATTGAGGCTTTAAAAGATTTTTTAAATGCAAACAATAAGATGTCTTTAAAACTGAAAACTCTTAGGGAAGATAAGAAAAATCTGACCAAAGAAGTCCAAGTTTTAAAGAATAGAAATTTTGAGTATGCAACTGAAAACAAGGATTTTAAAACTGAAGTTGCAAGACTCAAATCTGAAAACCAAGCTCTCAAAAGTAATATTTGTTCCACTTCCAAAACTGTTTGTGAATAGGATATGCATGAGCAATTTTTTCAAAACTTTATTTCTAATGGAATGGAATGATTTATGGAAACAGTAACAGTGGAAAGAGAGGTCTTGGTTTTATAGAAACGATTGATGAAAGTAAAGCTGTTCATTATGATATTTTATGCATTGTTTGTGCTAAGAAAGGTCACTCTAAACTATCTTGTCCAATGGTAAAATCTGAACAAGAACAGAGAGCTGTTAAGACTAAGAAACCTGGGCCCAATCAGTTATGGGTACCAAAAGATCAAATTGTCTATGTTGCAGATATTCTGAGCAACCAGAAGGACACACTAACAATGGTGCCTGGACAATGGATGTTGGCAATGCACAAGCAGAAGAAGGTTTATGTTCGAACATCTACCAAACAGAAGCAAATTGACTCTGGTAGAAGAAGAACTGGTCAACACAATACCTATCAGAACCAGAACCAGAATCATAGGAGGAACAAGAAATATCAAAGAAATCACACATATCACACGAATGAGAATAGGAACTGGAACCAGAACCAACACTGGAACCAGTATCAAAAGCACATGAACTGGAACCAGAACCAACACCAGAACCAGAATCAGTACCAGAACCCGAACCAGAACCAAAACCAGAACAGGAATTATCAAAATCATCAGAATCACTAGATTCATCCAAATCACCAGAATCATCAAGGTTATCAAAATCACCATAAGTTCCAGAATCACCAGAGGAACATGGTGTATCAGCCAAAGCAGAAAGAGAAGAATCAGAATCAGAATTAGGAGAGTTCTTCAAACACTCCAGTGAAATTCATCAAGACCACAGACCTGGGAGGGAATTCAAAGCCCTTCATCCAAACCATCTAATCACAAAGCGTACAGATTCAGAATCTGAAAATCAGAAACAATAGGATTTTCAAAGTAAAACTGAAACTTTTGACATAGGGGTTACATCTTGTTGTAAATACTATTATTTTTTGATATTTATGTTTACTGTGATAACAAGAAGCTTGATCTTAAAAAATCAAAGCAAGATAAAGATAGTGCTGGTTCACTAGAACCAAAGGGAGCTGAAGCAGAAGCAGAAGAAACAGAAGTACCTGGAAAGGTAGAGGATACAAGCAAGTCAGCAACACATGACAAATCTTTAAAAGATAAATCTGATCAAGTTAGAAACAACCAAGATAAGTCAGAAGAGAAATTTGGATATTTACCAGAATCAGAAGCTGTTACAGATTTACTAGAATCAGAAGTTGATTTATCAGAATCAGAAGCTGTTACAGATTTACCTGAACCGGAAGTTGATTTATCAAAATCAGAAGCTGTTACAGATCTTCCAGAACCAGAAGTTGATGCAGACCAACCAATGTTGATGAAGCTCTGGCAAAGGAAGGTTGGATATTTGCAATGCAAGAAGAGCTGAATGAGTTTCAAAGGAATGATGTTTGGGATCTGGTATCCAGACCAAACAAAAACATTATTGGAACCAAGTGGGTATTCAGGAACAAAATCAACGAAAAAGGTGAAGTGGTAAGGAAAAAAGCCAGATTAGTAGCTCAAGGATATAATCAACAAGAAGGTATCGATTACATTGAGACTTTTGCTCTAGTGGCCAGGTTAGAAGCAATTAGAATTCTCTTATCATTTGCTGCTAATCATAATATAATTCTGTATCAAATGGATGTTAGAAGTGCATTCTTAAATGGGTTTATAAGTGAGGAAGTCTATGTCAAACAGCCCTCTGGATTTGAAAATTCTGCTTTTCCAAACCATGTTTTTAAACTTAAAAAATCTTTGTATGGTTTAAAACAAGCACCAAGGGCATGGTTTGATAGACTTAGTAACTTTCTGCTTAAGAATGAATTTGATAGAGGTCAGATTGATAATACTCTATTTAGGAAATCCATTAAAAATGATCTTTTGATTATTCAAGTTTATGTTGATGATATCATCTTTGGATCCACTAATGGCACTTTGTGCAAGGATTTTTCTGACCTAATGCCGAAAGAGTTCCAAATGATCATGATGAGAGAAATTAAGTTCTTCCTGGGTATTCAGATTCACCAAGGTAAATCAGGTATACTCATTAACCAATCTAAATACACTAAAGAACTTCTCAAAAAGTTCAAGATGAGTGATTGTAAGCCTGTGGCCACCCCCATGCACCCAACCTGCTCACTTGAGAAAGATGAAACAATCCAAAAGGTAGACCAGAAAACGTACAAAGGTATGATTGAATCCCTTCTTTACCTAACTACTTCTAGACCTTACATTTTGTTAAGTGTTTGAGTCTGTGCTCGTTTTCAAGCTGATGCTAGGGAATCTTATTTAACTACTATCAAAAAAATCTTGAGATACCTTAAAGGAACCACCAACGTTACCTTGTTATACAAGAAAACCCCACCTACAAACTAAGAGGTTTTTGTGATTCCGACTATGGTGGAGACAAGCTGGAAAGGAAAAGTACAAGTCGCAACTGCACATTCTTAGGTGATAATTTGATCTCTTGGTCCAACAAAAGACAAAGCACCATTGCCATGTCAACAGCTGAAGCTGAGTATATATCAGCAGTAGGAGGCAACTCACAGTTAATCTGGATGAAACATCAACTTGAAGATTACAACATCTTTGGAAAGAATATCCCTTTATTCTGTGATAACACTTCAGCCATAAACCTAACCAAGAACCCTCTCTATTCTCTTGAGCCAAACACATTGAAATAAAACACCATTTCATTAGGGACCATGCTCAAAAGAAGACTTTAAGCATCCAGTTTGTGGACACTGATCATCATTGGGCTGATATCTTCACCAAAGCATTACCTGAAGATAGGTTCGAGTTCATCAAGAAGCATCTCAACATTATCTCCATATCTGACTAGCTCAAGTAGTCATGTTAGGAGTTTTTAATTTTCTTGTAATTTTACTTTAGGTCTTTTATTTTCTTGTTTTTACTTTCTGTAAAGAGAAAAACAAAAATACAAAAATAGTAGGATCTCTTTTTGGTTGATGACAAAAAGGGGGAGAGAGAGAAAAAATGAGAAATAAGTAGAAAAGGAGAGATAAAAAGAAAGGAAGAGTGAAAAAGAAAGAGATGAAAAGAGAAGGAGTTGAAAAGTAGAGGAAACAGGGGGAGAGAAAAATAAAGAGAGAAAAAGAAAGAGTGAAAAGAGAAAGAGTTGAAAAGGAGAGGCAATGTGAAGAGAGAAAAGAAAGAGAGAATAAAGAAAGAGTTGAAAAGGAGAAGAGAAGAGAAGAAAAGAAAGAGTAATTTAAGAAGGAGTTGAAGAGGAGAAGAAAAAGTCATTATTAGACTTAGGGGGAGAGATTGGTCTTAGGGGGAGTATTTCAAGTTATAATCTAACAAATAAGTTAAGATTTTGTCATCATAAAAAAAAGTGAGATTGTTGGAACCGAGTTGGTTCTAAGTACTTAGGATTTTGATGTTAACAAAAGTACTCCATGTAATCTTATTTTGTACTTAGAATTAATATATTAAATGCCACAAGAAGATAAAGTCACTAGAAGTAGAAGATGAGTAACCCGTGGATAAAATCAGACGAGAGGATACACCTCTAGAAGATACCAGAGGATGCATTCATAAGGCACCAGAGGATACACCTCCAGAGGATATCAGAGGATGTCAAAACATCATCAGAGGATATCTTTTCTTGCCCAAATCAAAAGGAAGCAGAGTCCAGAAGGAGACCTGAACCAGACCAGAAGGAAGCATGCCAGAGGGAGACTTGGTCTAGACCAGAAGGAATCACAAGTCAGACTTGGTCCAGACTTTATTCTGACCAGAAGATAGCTTGACAATGATTATGAAATTCAGTTCAGACCAGAAGAAATGAAAGTCCAGATTTAATTTCAGTTCAATCCAGACTCAGTCCAGAATTGGTCGAGATCAGAGGGAAAATGTTTAGATCAATGGTCCAGATTTAAGCATCATGGCCTAGTGTTGGCCGAGATCAGAAGATCAGACCATATTGAAGGTGCAAACGGGGTTGAATTGTGTTTGAATAACTTGAATACTTTTTCTCTTTTTGCAGTTTTAAAACAAAACTTGATGTATGAATAAAACAGAGTTAGCAGCGGATATAAAGTAAAAATAAAAACACAGAATTTTATACTGGTTCACCATTAACGAGACTACGGCCAGTCCCTTCACCTTCAAAGATTTCACAAATTCAAACCTTGAATTACAGCAGTTCCACTGACCCTCCAAGTCAGTCTTCTCAAACAGTCTAACAATCCTAGACTCTTGAGGAATACAACACCTTGACTTCCTAAGTCAAGTCTTCTCCTACCAATCTGACAACCCCAGATTGTAAAAGGAATTACAACGCATTGAATCTAATTGCCAAGTAATCTGCTACCCCTTCTGACTTCCTCAGATTGTAGACTCTACTTCAACAACTTAGATCTAACACAAGGGAAAGAAAATAACACGAGTGCTTGCTTCTGGAAAGCTTGAACTCACAATTAACCTCACTGAAATCTTGAGTGTTTGCTTTTGGAAGTGTATGACTCTTTTGTGATTTTTGATACTAAGTATTCTACCTTGAGCCTCGTTTTATAGATGCAGATTAGGGCCTCTTCCAAGCTTAATTTCGAGCTATATTTTACTGGATTCTCTTGCAAAAATATCTTGACCAATCGGGCTTCACTTAAATAAAAAACATATCTTTTTAAGCTTCAGATTTGCTTTCAAAAATAACTGGCCAATCATGTCTTTAGTTTCTTCCCGCCAACAGCTTCTGAACTTCCATACGACTTCACTTTATTTTTGTAACAAATCCTTTAAATTCTCTGATCAAATTTAATTAAATCTCCACCGTTAATCCTCATGATTAAATCTGGACCGTTTGATCTTCTGCGCTAGTCCACATCTGGACCATACTAAGTAATCTGTTGTGATCCTCTGATTTCGGCCAACCCTGGACCATACTTTCTGATCTTCTGATCTGCTGATCTCGGCCAACCTGGTCTAGCAAACTGATTTGCTGTGATCCTCTGATCTCGGCCAATGCTGGAACACGCATTCTGACCTTCTGATTTCGGCCAACACTGGGCCATGGTCTGATCTTCTGATCTCGGCCAACACTGGGCCATATGCTTAAATCTGGACCATTGATCTGAATATCTTCCCTCTGATCTGGACCAATTCTGGACTTGGTCTAGATTAAACTGAAATTAAATCTAGACAAATAATATTTTAGTATGGACATTTTACTTTCTGATTTGGATTAGTCCTGGATCAAATATGGAGATCATTTCTTCTGGTCTGGACTTAGTTTCATACCCTAAACCATGCTATCTTCTGGTCTGGGTGAAATCTGGATTAATTCTCTTGTTCTGGACCCATTAACTTATCCTCTGATTAAGTCTGGATCAAGTTTGGGCTGTTTATTATTTCATTGCCAGGCCATCTTCTGGTAAGAATAACTTCTGGACTAAGTCTGACTTATGATTCCTTCTGGTCTGGTCCAGGTCTCCTTCTGACTTTGCTTCTTTCTAATCTGGGCCAACAAAGATATCCTCTGGTGATTCCAGGATGCATCCTCTGGTACCTTCTGGATGCATTTTCTGGTGTCTTCATCTTCTGCCTCTGGAAACTTCATTTTCTGGTGGCATTTAATGTAATAATTCAAGGTTCAAAATAAGATTACATGGAGTGCTTTTGTAAACATCAAAATCCTAAGTACTTAGAACCAACTTGGTTCCAATAATCTCCCTTTTTTTGATGATGACAAAACCTTAACTTATTTTGCTAGCTTATAACTCGAAGACTTGAATTACTCCCCCTCAGACCAATTTCTCCCCCTAAGTCTGATACTGACCTTTTCTTCTCCTTTTCAACTCCTTCTATTTTCACTCTTTCTTTTCTTTTCTTCTCCTCTCCTTTTCAACTCCTTCTTTATTCTCTCTTTCCTTTCTCCCTTCACATTGCCTCTCCTTTTCAACTCTTTCTTTTTCTCTTTTTATTTTTCTCTCTCCCTGTTTCTTCTCCTTTTCATCTCTTTCTTTTTCACTCCTCCTTTCTTTTTATCTCTCATTTTCTACTTATTTCTCCTTTCTCTCTCTCTCTCTCTCTCTCTCCCCTTTTTTGTCATCAGCCAAAAAGAGATCCTACTATTTTTGTATTTTTGTTTTTTTTCTTTACAAAGTACATAAATTAAAAACAAAAAATAAAAGACATAAAATTAAAATTACAAGAAAATTAGAAAAAACTCCTAAGAAGACTACTTGAGCTAGTCAGATATGGAGACAATGTTGAGATGCTTCTTGATGAACTCGAACCTATCTTCTGGTAATGCTTTGGTGAAGATGTTAGCCCATTGATGATCAGTGTCCACAAACTGGATGCTTAAAGTCCCTTTTTGAACATGGTCCCTAATGAAATGGTTTTTTATTTCAATGTGTTTGGCTATAGAGTGTAAGATCGGGTTCTTGGTTAGGTTTATGGCTGAAGTGTTATCATAGAACAAAGGGATATTGGTTTCAAAGATGTTGTAATCTTCAAGTTGATGTTTCATCCAGAGTAACTGTGAACTGCATCCTGTTGGTGATATGTACTCAGCTTCAGCTGTTGACATGCCAATGGTGCTTTGTCTTTTGCTTGACCAAGAGATCAAATTATCACCTAAGAAAGTGCAGTTGCCACTTGTACTTTTCCTTTCCAGCTTGTCTCCAGTATAGTCGGAATCACAAAAACCTTTTAGTTTGTAGGTGGGGGTTTTCTTGTATAATAGGGTAAGGTTGGTGGTTCCTTTAAGGTATCTCAGAATTTGTTTGACAGCAGTTAAATGGGATTCCATAGGGTCAGCTTGAAAACGGGCACAAACACAAACACTAAACAAAATGTCAGGTCTAGAAGCAGTTAAATAAAGAAGGGACCCAATCATACCTCTGTATGTTTTCTGGTCTACCTTTTGGCTGGTTTCATCTTTCTCAAGTGAGCAGGTTGGGTGCATGGGGTGGCCATAGGCTTACATTCACTCATTTTGAACTTTTTAAGAAGTTCTTTAGTGTATTTAGATTGGTGAATGAGTATACCTGATTTACCTTGATGAATCTGAATTCCTAGGAAAAACTTAAGTTCTCCTATCATGCTCATTTGGAACTCTTTCTGCATCAGGTCAGAAAACTCTTTGCCCAAAGTGCCATTAGTCGATCCAAATATGATATCATCAACATAAACTTGAATAATCAAAATATCATTTTTAATGGATTTCCTAAATAGAGTATTATCAATCTGACCTCTATTAAATTCATTCTTAAGCAGAAAGTTACTAAGTCTGTCATACCATGCCCTTGGTGCTTGTTTTAAACCATATAAAGATTTTTTAAGTTAAAAACATGGTTTGGAAAATCAGAATTTTCAAATCCAGGGGGTTGTTTGACATAGACTTCCTCACTTATATAGCCATTTAAGAATGCACTTTTAACATCCATTTGATACTGGAGCAAATGTCTCAATGTAGTCTATACCTTCCTGTTGACTGTATCCTTGAGCTACAAGTCTGGCTTTGTTCCTTACCACTTCACCTTTTTCATTGAGTTTATTCCTGAACACCCACTTGGTTCCAATAATGTTTTTGTTTGGTCTGGGTACCAGATCGCAAACATCATTCCTTTGGAATTCATTCAGCTCTTCTTGCATTGCAAGTATCCAACCTTCCTCTGCCAAAGCCTTATCAACATTGCTTGGTTCAATTTTTGAGAGTAAACCAAACAGACTGGTTTCTCTACTTGATGATCTGGTCTTTAAAGGTTCTGCTGCGTTGCCAATAATGAGAGAATTGGATGTGAAGACTTGTACTTCCATCCATTCTTTCCCTCTGACTTGTCTTCAGAGTCAACATGTTCTGCTTCATCTTGATCTTTCTCAGATTCTGCTGCTGGTTCAGCTTCTAGTTCCTGTGCCTCTGGTTCACCTGCAATTTCCTCATCTTGCTTTGACTTTTCAGAGTCAAGCTGTTTATCATCAAACTTAATGTGGATTGATTCTTCCATAGTGTTAGTTTCTTTGTTAAACAGTCTATAAGCTTTTGATCTCTCAGAGTAGCCAATAAAGATACACTTTTGAGATCTAGAATCAAACTTAGATAGGTTATCTTTAGTGTTCAACATAAAACAGATGCAGCCAAATTTCTTAAAGTAGGAAATATTGTATTTCTTTCCTTTCCACAGTTCATAGAAAGTTTTATTTAAGATGGACCTGATGTAGACTCTATTCTGAATGTAGCAGGCTGGGTTGACAGCTTCTGCCCAAAGGTAGGTGGCAACCTTCATATCATTCAACATGGTTCTGGACATCTCCTGCAGTGATCTGTTTTTCCTTTCTACCACTCCATTATGTTGAGGTGTTCTGGGGAATGAGAAGTTGTGAGAGATGCCATTCTCATCACAGAATTCTTCAAAATACTTGTTCTCGAATTCACCTCCATGATCACTTCTGATGGTTATGATCTTAATACCCTGTTCATTCATAACTTGCTTACAAAAAGAAATAAATAGTTTTTGAGAGTCATCTTTGTTCTTTAAAATTTTTACCCAAGTCCACATTGAGTAATCATCAACAATCACAAAACCATATTTCTTACCACCGAGAGAAGCTGTTTGAACAGGACCAAACAAATCTAAGTGAAGCAGTTCAAGTGGTTGAGAGGTAGAAACACATTTTTTAGTTTTAAAAGATCTTTTAGTTTGTTTACCTCTTTGACATGCTTCACTCAAAATCTCAGTTTTGGAACTTACCTTGAGAAGCCCTCTTACCAACTGGAGTTTGCTCAATTAGGATATAAGCCTAGGGTTTGCATGCCCTAACCTTTTGTGCCAAATCAGATTCTGCTCACTCACAGACAATAAGCATTTAACATGCTGCTTAGCAAGACTGAACATATCAATTTTATAAACATTATCCTTCCTAGTGCCAGTAAATAAAACCGACCCATCAAATTGACTAACAGCTTTGCAAGTTTTTTGATTAAAGATAACATCATAATTGCAATTACTTAATTTACTTATGCTCCGAAGATTATGTTTTAGCCCTTTAACTAGCAGAGCATTTTTAATAGACAGGGAAAAAGAAATGTTACCAACAGTTCCTATACCAATAATATGACCTTTCTCGTTTCCTCCAAAGGAAACTTTGCCTCCATTCTTCATAGTCAGATTTAGAAACATGGCTTGTCTCCTGTCATGTGATTGGAGCATCCACTGTCAAGATACCAAGCTTTGTGTTGCTGATCAGATCTTTCTTTTTCTCTGTCAGAATCAGAGTCAGAGTCAGACTCAGCTTATGTTCGAGCCATCAGAGCCAGTTCTGCTTCTGGCCTGTTTGAGCAGTTTCCTTGATTTTGCTTTGGTGATAAACCATGTTCCTCTGATGATTCTGGAACATGTTTTGGTTCTGGTAACTTTGTTGAATCCTGTGATTCTGATAAGCTTGATGATTCTGGTGATTTGGGTGAATCTGGTGGTTCTGATGAATTTGGTATTTCTGGTGATTCTGATAATTCCTGTTCTGATTCTGGTTCTAGTACTGATTCTGATTCTGGTTCCAGTTCCTGTGCTTCTAATACTGATTCCAGTTCTGGTTCTGGTTCTAGTTTCTGTGCTTCTGATGTTGGTTCCAGTTCTGGTTCAAGTTCTAGTTCCTATTTTGATTCTGGTTCCAGTTTTGGGTCTGATTCTGGTTCCAGTTGAGTTGACCAGACCTTATTCCATCAGACTCAGATTGCCTTTGTCTTGTTGTAGTAGAAACATAAACCTTCTTCTGCTTGTGCATTGCCAACATCCATTGTCCAGGCACCATTGATGGTGTCTCCTTCTGGTTGCTCAGAATATCTGCAACATAGACAATTTGATCTTTTGGTACCCAGAACTGATTGGGTCCAGGTTTGTTAGTCTTAACAGCTCTCTGATCTTATTCAAATTTAACCATTGGACAAGATAGTTCAGAGTGACCTTTCTTAGCTTAAACAATGTATAAAATATCAGAATGAACAGCTTTATTTTCAGCATTCGTTTCTGTAAAACGAAGACCTGTCTTTCCATTGTTACTGTTTCCATAAATCATAGATGCATATTTACTTCTTTCCATTCCATTGGAAATAATGTTTTGAAAAAATTGCTCATGCATATCAGATTCACAAACAGTTTTGGAAGTGGAACAAATATTACTTTTGAGAGTTTGGTTTTCAGATATGAGTCTTGCAACTTCTGTTTTAAAATCCTTGTTTTCAGTTGCATACTCAGAATTTTGATTCTTTAAAACTTGGATTTCTTTGGTTAGATTTTTCTTGTCTTCCCTAAGAGTTTTCAGTTTTAAAGATATCTTATTGTTTGCATTTAAAAAGTCTTTTAAAGTCTCAATTAATTCAGATATAGTGAGATCAGAAAATACCTCATCGTCTTCATCTTCTGAATTTGTTCCAAAGCCTGAGCTGTATTCAGAACTTGAATTTTTATGAGCCATCAGAGCCATAATTGCTCCCTCTGATGTGCTTCCAGACTTGCTTGAATGACTGCTTCGATCATTCTTCCTTTTGCCTGATTTCCTTCCTGAATTCTTGCCTTTATGAAGTCCAGAGGCAGACCTGATGTGTGCCATCTTTGCTGTTTCTGCCTCTTCTTTGTCAAACGATTCGTCCTTTGATTTTGATACATCCCAGGCTGCCATCAGACCCTTCTTTCTGAATTTGGAACTCTTCTTGTGCTGTTTGCCTTTTTCCTGATTTGGACATTCTGACTTGATATGTCATGGTTCATTACATCCATAACAAATGATACTCTTCTTTTAAGATTCTTCATTTCCTTTGTTGTTATGTTTCTTCTTGGAGCTTCTTCTCTTCCTGTTTTCCAGATCTTAATCATCTTTTTGGTTAAGTAAGCCATATCATCACACTCACTATCACTATCCTCCGATTCTGATGATGCCCTTGCAGCTTTCTTCTGTTTCGACTTCAGGGCCAGATTCTTCTTCTTCTTCTTTGGTTCATCTGCTTCTAGTTCTATTTCATGAGACTTGAGTGATCTTCAAGTTTTAAGTTGTTCAGATCTTTGGCTTGCTGAACTGCAGTAACCATTGGTCTCCACTTGGTTGGTAAGCTTCTTAGAATCTTCTTGACATGATCTGCTGTTGTGTAGCTTTTCTTCAAGACCTTCAGTCAAGATATCAGAGTCTGGAATCTATAGAACATTCCATCGATGTCTTCATCATCTTCCATCTTGAACATCTCATACTGTTTGACCAGTATGTTAGCCCTTGCTTCTTGAACCTGCTGGCTTCCTTCATAGGTCAGAACCAGACTGTCTAATATGCTTTTTGTTGTTTCTTTATCTGTGCATCTGTCAAATTCCTTGAATGTGATGGCACTGATCATGATGTTTCTGGACTTGTGATGAAGTTTGTATAATCTGCTCTGGTTTCATATTATCCATGTCCAGTTCTTTAGTTGGATCTTCTAGAATAGTAGGTGCAGTGTATCCTTTGACTACCATCTTCCATAATTCAGGATCTTGAGATATGAAGAAAATTCTCATTCTATCCTTCCAATACTCAAACCTTTATCCATCCAACAGTGGTGGTCTGTTGATGTTGCCTCCCAATTAATCTCTGGATTCTGCCATGTTGAATCCCTTGGACCTTTCCTCAAACACTGTTAAGTGCTCAGCCTTGAGACCGAGCACTGATGCCAATTGAAAGTGCAAACACGAGAAAGGAATTACAACGCCTTGAATCTAATTGCCAAGTAATCTGCTACCCCTTCTGACTTCCTCAGATTGTAGACTCTACTTCAACAACTTAGATCTAACACAAGGGAAAGAAAATAACACGAGTGCTTGCTTCTGGACAGCTGGAACTCACAATTAACCTCACTGAAAACTTGAGCGTTTGCTTTGGAAGTGTATGACTCTTTTGTGATTTTCGATACTAAGTATTTTTCCTTGAGCCTCCTTATATAGATGCAGATTAGGGGGCCTCTTCCAAGCTTAATTTCGAGCTGTATCTTGCTGGATTCTCTTGCAAAAATATCTTGACCAATCGGGCTTCACTTAAATAAAAAACATATCTTTTTAAGCTTCAGATTTGCTTTAAAAAATAATTGGCCAATCATGTCTTTAGTTTCTTCCCGCCAACAGCTTCTGAACTCCTATACGACTTCACTTTATTTTTGTAAAAAATCCTTTTAATACTTTGATCAAATTTAATTAAATCTCCACAGTTAATCCTCATGATTAAATCTGGACCGTTTGATCTTCTGCGCTACCCTGGACCACACTGTCTGATCTTTTGATCTCGGCCAACCTGGTCTAGCAAACTGATCTGCTGTGATCCTCTGATCTCGACCAATGCTGGAACACACATTCTGACCTTCTGATTTCGGCCAACACTGGGCCATGGTCTGATCTTCTGATCTCGGCGAACACTAGGTCATAGGCTTAAATCTAGACCATTGATCTGAATAACTTCCCTCTGATCTGGACCAATTTTGGACTTGGTATGGATTAAACTGAAATTAAATCTGGACAAATAATATTTCAGTCTGGACATTTTACCTTCTGATTTGGATCAGTCCTGGATCAAATCTAGAGATCATTTCTTCTGGTCTAGACTTAGTTTCATACCCTGAACCATGCTATCTTCTGGTCTGGGTAAAATCTGGATTGATTCTCTTGTTCTGGACCCGTTAACTTATCCTCTGATTAAGTTTGGATCAAGTCTGGGCTGTTTATCATTTCACTTCCAAGCCATCTTCTGGTCAGAATAACTTCTGGACTAAGTTTGAATCAAGTCTCCCTCTGGTCTGAATCAAGTCTCCCTCTGGCAGGCTTCCTTCTGGTCTGGTCTAGGTCTTCTTCGACTTTGCTTCCTTCTGATCTGGGCCAGCAAAGATATCTTCATGTGATTTTAGGATGCATCCTCTAGTACCTTCTGGATGCATTTTCTGGTGTCTTCATCTTCTGCCTCTGGAAACTTCATTTTCTAGTGGCATTTAATGTAATAATTCAAGGTTCAAAATAGATTACATGGAGTGCTTTTGTAAACATCAAAATCCTAAGTACTTAGAACCATCTTGGTTCCAACACATATGGCCCAGTATTGGCCGAGATTAGAGGATCAGATCATATGGTCCAGTGATTGGCCGAGATCAGAAGATCAGAACGTGTGGTCCAGTGTTGGCCGAGATCAGAGGATCACAACAGATCAGATTGTACGGTCTATATGTGGACGAGATCAGAAGATCAAACGGTCCAGATTTAATCATGATGATAATCAGTGGAGACTTGATTGAATTCGAATAAGACTTGATTAAATTTTAATAGAAATTTGATCAAAGCATTAAGAGGATTTGATACAAAAATAAATTGAAGTCTGGTGGGAATTCAGAAGCTATTGGCGGGAAGAAAGATTTGATCCAGAAGTAATCAAGAACAGGATTTGCCAAAGTTATTTTTGAATGCAAATCTGGAGCTAAAAAGATATGTTTTTTTATTTAAGTGAAACCCGATTGGCCAAGTTATTTTTGCAAGAGTATTTAGCAAGATACAGCTCGAACTTAAGCATGGAAGAGACCTTAATCTTCATCTATAAAAGGAGGCTCAAGGCAGATGACTCAGCATCGAAAATACTTGAGAGTCATACACTTCCAAAAGCAAAATACTTGAGTTTTCAGTGAGGTCAATTGTGAGTATCTGCTTTCCAGAAGCAAGTACTCTAAGTTTTGTTTCCCTTGTGTTAGATCTAAGTTGTTGAAGTAGAGTCTACAATCTGAAGGTGTCAGAAGGAGTAGCAGATTACTTAGCAATTAGATTCACGGTTTATTTCCTCAAAAGTCTAGGATTGTTAGACTGTTTGAGAAGACTGACTTGGAGGGTAAGTGGTATTGTTGTAATTCAAGATTTTTGAATTAGTGAAATCCTTCAAAGTGAAGGGACTAGACGTAGCCTAGTTAACGGTGAACCAGCATAAAATTCTGTGTTTTATATTTACTTTATATTTGCTGCTAACTCTGTTTTATTCATACATCAGGTTTTGTTATAAAACTGCAAAAATAGAAAAAGTAATTAAGTTAGTCAAACACAATTTAACCCTCATTCTCGTGTTTGCACCTTCATATACAAGCTGCATCACAGGTCCAGAACCATTATAATCAATGCTATCATATTTAAATAATTTGACACATGCACTAACAAGTAAACAGCAAAAAGCATCTATGACAGTCTGGTTCTGACCTATGATGGAAGTCAACAGGTTCAAGAGGCAAAGGCAAACATACTGGTCAAACAATATGAGCTGTTCAAGATGGAAGAGGATGAAGACATTGAAGCAATGTTCTGCAGATTCCAGATTCTAGTATCAGATTTAAAAGTATTAAAGAAAAGCTACACCACTGCAGATCATGTAAAGAAGATCCTTGGAAGCTTACTAGCCAAATGGAGACCAAAGATTACTGCAGTACAGGAAGCCAGAGATCTGAATACCTTGAGGCTTGAAGATCTGATCAGCTCCCTCAGGTATGATGAAATAGAGCTGGATGCAGATGAACCAAAGAAGAAGAAGACTTTAGCCCTTAAGTCAAAACAGAAGAAAACTGCAAAGGTTGTATCAGAATCAGAGGATAGTGATTGTGAAGATAATGATCTTGCTTACATAACCAAGCAGATTGCAAAGATGTGGCAAAATAGGAAGAAGAAAGCTCCTAGGAAAAATGGCAAATACTCCAACAGAGGAAAAGAAGAAGCTGACAAGAAAAGCATCATCTGCTATGGATGCAATGAACCTGGACATATCAAGTCAGAATGTCCAAACATGGAGAAAGGAAAGCATCACAAGAAAGGTTCCAGATTCAAGAAGAAGGGTCAGATGGCAGCATAGGATGCATCTGACTCAGAAGAGGAATCATCTAACGATGAAGAGGCAAAAACAGCTATGATGGCTCACATCAAGTTTGCCTATGGACTCCATAAAGGTACTAGCTTTGGAAGAAAAGAAGAAGGTAAGAAGTATGTACAAATCATTCATTTCGGCAAGTCTCGAAGCACATCAGACGAAGCTGTATTGGCTCTGATGGCACATGCCAACTCAAGTTCTGGATCCAGCACAGACTCTAGAACTGATTCAGAAGATGAAAACAAAAAGGTATTCTCTGATCTTACTAAATCTGAAATAATTACTGCTCTTAAAGACTTTCTAAATGCCAACAACAAGATGTCTTTAAAACTGAAAACTCTTAGGGAAGAAAAGAAAATTCTAACCAAAGAAGTACAAATTTTAATGAATCAGAATGTTGAGTTTGCAACTAAAAACACTAATTTTAAAACTGAAGTTGCCAGACTAAATTCTGAAAATCTAACTCTCAAAAGTAATATCTGCTCTACTTCCAATACTGTTTGTGAATCTGATATGCATGAACAAGCTTTTCAAAACATTATTGCAAATGGTATGGAAAGAAGTAAATATGCTTCCATGATTTATGGAATCGGTAACAATGGTAAGAGAGGAATAGGTTTTACTGAATCTGTTGAAATTAAATCTGCTCATTCTAATGTTTTGTGTATTATTTGTGCTAAAAAGGGTCATTCTAAATTGTCTTGTCCTATGATAAAATCTGGGAAAGAGAAGAGACCTGTTTAGTCTAACAAACCTGGACCCAACCAATTTTGGGTACCAAAGAACAAAATTGTTTATGTTGCAGATATTCTGAGCAACCAGAAGGAAACACCAATCATGGTGCCTGGTCAATGGATGCTGGCAATACATAAACAGAAAAAGGTGTATGTTCCAGTTTCCGCTAGACAGAAGCAACACGAGTCTGATAAAAGAAGGTCTGGTCAGTACAATTCACACCAGAATCAGAACCAGAACCCGAACCCGAACCAGTATTAGTATCAGAATAAGAGGTTCAGCCACAAATAGCAGAATCACACACATCAGCTTCAGTATTACCAGAAGAAGCAGAATTACCAGAATCACCATAAGTTCTAGAATCACCAGAGGAACATGGTGTATCAGCCGAAGCAGAATCAAAGGAACATTTCAACTAGTCTGAACAAGCCAGAAACATAACTGGCTCTGAAGGCTCGTACATAATCTGATTACAGCACTGAGTCTGACTTTGACTTTGACGGTGAAGTATCATAAGAAGAAAGGTTTGATCTGCAACACAAAGCATGGTATCTGGACAGTGGATGCTCCAAGCATATGACTTGAGACAGATTAATGTTCCAGAAGCTGACTCTGAAGAAAGGAGGCAAGTTTGCCTTTGGAGGAAACCAGAAAGGTCAGATCATTGGTACAGGCACAGTTGGTAACAGTTCTTCTTCCTTATCAATTGAAAATGTTTTATTAGTTAAAGGTCTGAATCACAATCTGTTAAGCATTAGTCAGCTAAGTAACTGCAAGTATGATGTTGTGTTTAATCAGAAAACCTGCAAGGCTATTAGTAAAAAAGATGGATATGTTTTGTTCATTGGTATTAGGCAGAATAATGTTTATAAGATAGATCTGTTTAGCCTAGTTAAGCAGAAAGTTAAGTGTCTTTTATTTGTTAGGAAGGAAAATCTGATTTGGCACAAACGGTTAGGCCATGAAAACCCTAGGCTGGTTTCTGAGTTAAGTAAACTTCAGCTAGTGAGAGGTCTCCCCAAACTAAGTACCAAATATGAGATTCTGTGTGAAGCATGTCAAAAAGGTAAACATACCAAAAGCTTTTTTAAACCTAAAAACTGTATTTCTACTTCACAACCTCTTGAACTGCTTCATTTAGATCTGTTTGGTCCTATTCAAACTGCATCCCTTAGTGGTAAAAAGTATGGGTTTGTCATAGTTGATGATTACTCAAGGTGGACTTGGGTAAAGTTCCTGAGAAACAAAGATGAATCCCATAAGGTATTTATTTCCTTCTGCAAGCAAGTTATGAATAAAAAAGGTTTTAAAATCATAACTATTAAAAGTGATCATGGAGGTGAGTTTGAGAACAGGTACGTTGAAGAATTTTGTGATGAGAATGGTATCTCTCACAACTTCTCATTCCCCAGAACACCTCAACAGAATGGAGTTGTTGAAAGGAAGAACAGGTCACTGCAGGAGATGACCCGAACCATGCTGAATGACATGAATATTGCTACCTACCCATGGGCAGAAGCTGTCAACACTGCATGCTACATCCAGAACAGAGTTTACATCAGGTCTATTCTAAACAAAACTCCATATGAACTATGGAAAGGTATGAAACCTAATATTTCATATTTCAAACAATTTGGCTGCATTTGTTATATGTTAAACACTAAGGATAATCTTGCAAAATTTGATTCCAGATCTCAAAAGTGTACCTTCATTGGTTACTCTGAGAGATCAAAAGCTTATAGAGTGTTTAATAAAGAAACTAACACTATAGAGGAGTCCATACACATTAAGTTTGATGACAAACAGCTTGACTCTGAAAAGTCAAAGCAAGATGAGGAAATTGCAGGTTTACCAGAAGCACGAGAAGCAGGAGCAGATCAAACAACAGAACCAGAGAAAGAAAAGGATGAAAGCGAATTCAAAGATAATGCTGAACCTAAGAAAAGTCAGAAGGAAAGAATGGGTGGAAGTACAAGTCTTCACATCCAGAAACATTGATTATTGGAAGTGTAGCTGAACCATTGAAAACTAGAACATCACTTAAAGAAACAAGTCTGTTTGGTTTAGTTTCTACCATTGAACCAACTATTGTTGATAAAGCACTGGCAGAAGAAGGATGGATTATTGCAATGCAAGAAGAGCCGAATGAGTTTGAAAGGAATGATGTTTGGGATCTAGTGTCCAGACCACACAAAAGTATCATTGGAACCAAATGGGTGTTCAGGAACAAACTCAGTGAAAAAGGTGAAGTAATTAGGAATAAAGCTAGGCTTTTAGCACAAGGATACAGTCAGCAAGAAGGCATTGTTTACACTGAGACTTTTGCTCCAGTGGCTAGGTTATAAGCAATTAGAATTCTTTTCTCTTTTGCTGCAAATCATGATATTACTTTGTATCAAATGGATATCAAAAGTGCTTTCTTAAATGGTTATATAAGCGAGGAAGTCTATGTCAAACAGCCCCCAGGTTTTGAAAGTTCTGATTTTCCAAACCATGTTTTTAAACTTAAAAAATCTTTGTATGGTTTAAAACAAGCACCTAGGGTATGGTATGATAGACTTAGCAATTTCTTAATTAAAAATCAGTTTCATAGAGGCCAAATACATAACACTTTGTTTAGAAAATCCATTAAAGATGATATTCTGATCATTCAAGTTTATGTTGATGATATTATCTTTGGATCCACTAATGGCACTCTCTGCCAAGAGTTTTCTGATTTGATGCAGCAAGAGTTTTAGATGAGCATGACGGGAGAACTTAAGTTCTTCCTAGGAATTCAGATTCAGCAAGGCAAAATAGGTATACTCATTCACCAATCTAAGTACACTAAAGAACTTCTCAAAAAGTTCAAGATGAGTGATTGTAAGCCTATGGCCACCCCTATGCACCCCACCTGCTCACTTGAAAAAGATGAATCCGGCAAAAAGGTAGACCAGAAAACTTATAGAGGTATGATTGGATCCCTTCTTTACCTAACTGCTTCTAGACCTGACATTTTGTTTAGAGTTTGTGTCTGTGCTCGTTTTCAAGCTGACCCTAGGGAATCACACTTAACTGCTATCAAAAGAATCCTTAGATACCTTAAAGGAACCATACATCTTACCTTGCTCTACAAGAAAACCCCATCTTACAAACTAAGTGGTTTTGGTGATTCTGATTATGCTGGAGACAAATTAGAGAGAAAAAGCACAAGTGGAAACTGTACGTTTCTAGGTGATAATCTAATTTCTTGGTCAAGCAAGAGACAAAGCAATATTGCCATTTCAACAGCAGAAGTTGAATACATAGTAGCAGCATGATGCAGTTCACAGTTATTTGGATGAAACATCAGTTAGAAGACTACAACATCTTTGAAACTAACATCCCTTTGTTCTGTGACAATACTTCAGCTATAAACCTAACCAAGAACCCTATCCTACACTCTAGAGCTAAGCACATTGAAATCAAGCATCACGTTATCAGAGACCATGTTCAAAAGGGAACAATAAGCATCCATTTTGTAGACACATATCATCAATGGGCTGATATCTTTACCAAACCATTGCCTGAAGATCGATTTGAGTTCATCAAGAAGCATCTTAACATAATGTCCATATCTGACCAGATCAAGTAGTCTTTCATTTTCTGTTATTTATTTTTTACGTTGTGAAAAAAAAAAAGGTCAGAAGATGAAGAAAAAAAAAGGTCAGAAGATGAAAAAAAAACAAAAAAACAAGGTCAAAAGATCTCCTTTCTTCCTTAAATCCTTTTTGTCTGATGACAAAGGGGGAGAAGATGTATTTGATAGAGAATCTGGGGCATTAGACTTAAGGGGAGAAAAAGTCAAAATAAAGCATAGTCCTAGGGGGATTCAAAGTCAAAAGAAAGAAAAATAGTTATCATAAATACAAAGTTTTGTCATCATCAAAAAGGGGGAGATTGTTGGAACCAAGTTGGTTCGATCAATCAAAGTTTTGATGTTAACAAAAGTATTTTTTGTAAATAGTATTTTGACTTAGAAGAACAAATCAGAAGCTGTGCAAAATCAGAGGATGACACCACCAGAGGGTACATGCAGAGGAAGCAACCAGAGGATATAAATGTCACCAGAAAGGTTTGGCTAGAGGAAACATCCAGAGGGTACCAGCGGATGCATCCTGAAGGCACGAAACTTCTCAGATTGTCTTTCCAATACTCAAAACTTTCTCCATCAAATAGAGGTGATCTGTTGATGTTTCCCTTGACAGCTTTCTTCACTGAATCCAGAGATATTGAATCCTTGGATCTTTTCTCAAACACTATAAAGTGCTCAGCCTTGAAACCGAGCTCTGATGCCAATTGAAGGTGCAAACACGAGAAGGGGGGTTGAATTGTGTTTGCCAAAGTTGAAAACATTTTACTGATTTGTTGAACATTGAAAGAATTTACTTGGAGACGATGCAATCAGATTCGGCAGTAGCAGATAATGAAAGCATAAGTATTTGGACACATAGATTTATCCTGGTTTACCATTAACTTGGCTACATCCAGTCCCTTCGTTCAGAAGGCTTTAATGCACTAATTTAAACACTTTGAATTACACATCACCTGACCCTCCAAGCCAGTCTTCCCAAACAGCCGACAACCCAGACTTTTGAGGAACAACAACACCTTGACCCTACAAGCCAAGTCTTCTCCTACCAATCTGACAACCCCAGATTGAAGAAGGAACTTACACCACCTTGACCCTACAAGCCAACTATTCTTCTACCAATCTGACAACCCCAGATTGAATAAGGAACTTACACCACCATGACCCTACAAGCCAAGTCTTCTCCTAACAATTTGACAACCCCAGATTGAAGAAGGAACTTACACCACTATCGGGTTGGATACAAAGATTTGAAACTTGAGTAGTTGTTTTTGGAAAGCTGATTATAACGATGATTCTCTTGAGTAGTTGCTTCTGTAAAGCTGATGATAACAATGACTCTCTTGAGTAGTTGCTTCTGGAAAGCTGATTATAACAATGACTCTCACACTATAAGAAAATAACACTTAGAAAATATTTCTCTTTCGCACAAGTGTTTCTCTCTTTGAACTCTAAGATGAATTTGGATTTTAAGCTTGAGTTCTTTTGTTTTTCGATAATTTCTTCTTCAGCCTGGAGTATATATTTATACTTGAGTTTTGGGCGTCTACTTGATCTAAGATTAATTTTGAATTGTATCTTGTTCAGATCTCTTTTGAAAATTGTTCAACTTGATTATGTTCCTTTTTAAATTTGAACCAAATCTTCTTCAGATTTAAATTAAATTTTCTTCAGACTTTGATTAGATATTATTCGAATTTCAATCAAGTCTTCGAATTTGAATCAAATCTTCTACGTACTTGACCATGTCTTCTTTCATACTCTGATGTTTGCCTTAGATGGTATCCTACGATGATGTCCTCTGATTCCTGACTCTGAAGGTATCCTCTGATTTTTGCCTCGGATGATATCCTTTGATTTTTGCTTCTGATAATATCCTCTGATTTTCGCCTCTGATGACATCCTCTGATTTTTGTTTCTGATGATATCCTCTAATTTTTGGCTTTGATGATATCCTTTGATTTTTGTCTTTGATGATATCCTCTGATTTTTGCCTCTGATGATATCATCTAATTTTACCTCTGATGATATCCTTTGATTTTTGCCTTTGATGACATCCTTTGGAGGTATGCTTTTTCGAATCCTCTGGTGGCATCTTCGAGTGACATCCTCTGGTGGCCTCTTCCGGTGACATCCTCTGGTGGTATACTTCTTCGAATCCTCTGGTGGCATCTTCGGGTGACATCTTTCTTCGAATATATTTTTCTCATAAAATACTTTTGTTAACACCAAAACTTTAAGTGTAAAACCAAATTGGTTCTAACAATTTAGTATGACATGAAATTGATCAAAGCTATACATGTTGGACAAGACATGGTGAGAAAAAAAAGGGCATGCTTATTTTGAGAATGATGCGACATATGCTTCAAATGATTTCAACACAGATACATATGAGCGGGACCGAGTTGAGGAGATTGCAAAAGCGGTTGAAGAAGATCTTCAGGATTGTCCTAAAATGTTTGAGAGTTTGTTGAGTGATGTAGAGAAACCATTATATAATGGTTGTACTAAATTCACAAGACTTTCGGCGATATTAAAGTTTTACAAATTAAAAGCGAGTAATGGATGGTCTAATAAAAGCCTCACATAATTATTAGCACTCCTAAAAGATATGTTTCCAGATGATAATGAACTTCCCAGTTGAACCTACGAGGCTAAACGAATTTTGTGCTCTATTCGCATGAGTTACGAAAGGATTCATGCGTGTCCTAACGATTGCATTTTATTTCAAAACGAATATGAATTACTAAAGGCATGTCCGAAATGCAATGTCTCTCGATATAAGAAGAAAAAATCTACTCCAGCAAAAGTCGTGTGGTATTTTCCTATAATACCAAGATTTAGGCGCATCTATCGCAGTGAAGAAGATTCAAAACACTTGACAGGGCATGCAAAGGAAAGAATTAGAGATGGAAAGTTACGACACCCTGCAGATTCTCCATAATGGGAAAAAATTGATCACGAGTATCCTGATTTTGGTAGAGTCAAGAAATCTACGACTTGCACTTTCTACTAATGGAATGAATCCACATGGTCTTCAAAATATATCACACAGCATGTGGCCTATGATTTTGTTGATTTATAACCTACCTCCATGGTTATGTATGAAGCGTAAGTTTATGATGTTGTCTCGTAACAAGGTTTTCGTAGGTGAACCTGCGGAAGGATCATTGTCGATGCCTTACATGCAGTCCAACACGTGAATCAGTTTGAACACACAGGGTTGGGTTGAGGTGTCCATCCCTCAGAGCCAATCCTTTTCCCGAGGTTACGGATCCATTTTGCCGACTTCCCTTGCCTACATTGTTCCATCGACCAGAGGCTGTTCACCTTGGAGACCTGATGCAGTTATGAGTACGCCCACGTCACCGCAATCCGAACACTTCACCGGACCATTCAAACAATAGGAGCAACGGGCGGTGTGTAAAAAGGGCAAGGACGTAGTCAACGCGAGCTGATGACTCGCACTGGCACAGGCAGCAAGTCACCAAGACAACCGGTTGGATGGCTGGCTGGCTGGGACTGCCAGTCACAAGGACAGTAGGTTGGCTGGCTGGCGCATGATTGGTCTTGTGCATCACACAACCACCATCTATCATGGCACACCCTACCATGGTCTCAATTTTCAACCAACCATGAGACAGAAAAGCTCACGGGAAGGGTAAGTTTATGATGTTGTCTCTGTTAATTTTTAGACCCAAACAACCGGGGAATTATATCGACATATACTTGGCTCCTTTAATTGAAGATTTAAAAAATATGTGGGAGACAGGTGTGAAAGTTTATGATGGGTATAAGAAAGAATGTTTCAATTTTAGGGCTATGTTGCTCGGCACAATTTATCAGGATATAGCATTAAAGGTCAGTATGCATGTCCTAGAAGAGAGTACAGATTGGATACGGTTGAATCATTGTAAGAAGAACGTCTTTCTTCGATATCGTAAATTTTTACCTTTTAGTCATCATTATTGTGGGTGGATAAATGCATTCAATGGAAAATCAGAGGAAGGTACTGCTCCAAAAGCACCAACTGGATATCAAATATTGGAAAAAGTACAAGGTTTGACCAATAAATTTGGCAAACCATTTGCGGGAGAGCTTGTCAAAACTAAGTGGAAGAAAAAGTCAATTTTCTTTGAATTGCCATATTGGAAGTCATTATTGAAGGTGTAAAAATGAGAAGGGGGGGTTGAATTGGGTTTGATTAACTTGAATACTTTTTATGTTTTTGCAGTTTTAAACAAAACTTGAAGTATGAATAAAACAGAGTTAGCAGCGGATATAAAATAAAAATAAACACAGAATTTTTATACTGGTTCACCGTTAACGAGGCTACGTCCAGTCCCTTCACCTTGAAGGATTTTACTAATTCAAACCTTGAATTACAATCGTTCCACTGACCCTCCAAGTCAAGTCTTCTCCTACCAATCTGACAACCCCAGATTGTAGAAGGAATTACAACGCCTTGAATCTAATTGCCAAGTAATCTGCTACCCCTTCTGACTCCCTCAGATTGTAGACTCTACTTCAACAACTTAGGTCTCACACAACGGAAAGAAAAACACGAGTGCTTGCTTCTGGAAAGCTGGAAGTCATAATTAACCTCACTGAAAACTTGAGTGTTTTCTTTGGAAGTGTGTGACTCTTTTGTGATTTTCGATGCTAAGTATTCTTCCTTGAGCCTTCTTTTATAGATGCAGATTAGGGCCTCTTCCAAGCTTAATTTCGAGCTGTATCTTGCTAGATTCTCTTGCAAAAACATCTTGACCAATCGGGCTTCACTTAAATAAAAAAATATCTTTTTAAGCTTCATATTTGCTTTAAAAAATAACTGGCCAATCATGTCTTTAGTTTCTTCCCGCCAACAGCTCCTGAACTTCCATACGACTTCACTTTATCTTTGTAACAAATCCTTTTAATACTTTGATCAAATTTAATTAAATCTCCACCGTTAATCCTCATGATTAAATCTGAACCATTTGATCTTCTGCACTAGTCCACATCTGGACCTTACTAAGTGATCTGTTGTGATCCTCTGATTTCGGCCAACCCTGGACCACACTTTCTAATCTTCTGATCTTCTGATCTCGACCATCATGGACTTGCAAACTGATATGCTGTGATCCTCTGATCTCGGCCATTGCTGGACCACACATCCTCACCTTTTGATTTCGGCCAACACTGGGCCATGGTCTGATCTTCTGATCTCGGCCAACACTGGGCCAAATTCTTAAATCTGAACCATTGATCTGAATAGCTTCGCTCTGATCTGGACCAATTCTGGACTTGGTCTGGATTGAACTGAAATTAACTATGGACAAATAATATTTCAGTCTGGACATTTTACCTTCTGTTTTGGATCAGATATGGATTAAATTTGGAGATAATTTCTTCTGGTCTGGACTTAGTTTCATACCCTGAACCATGCTATCTTCTGGTCTGGGTCAAATTTGGATTGATTCTCTTGTTCTGGACCCATTAACTTATCCTCTGATTAAGTCTGGATCAAGTTTGGGCTGTTTTTATCATTTCACTGCCAGACCATCTTCTGGTCAAAATAACTTCTGTAATAAGTCTAACTTATGACTTCTACTGGTCTGGATCAAGTCTCCCTTTGGCAGGCTTCCTTCTGGTCTGGTCCAGGTTTCCTTCTGACTTTGCTTCCTTCTGATCTGGGCCAACAAAGATATCTTCTGATGATGTTTTGACATCCTGGAGTATCTTCTGGTACCTTCAGGATTCAATCTCTGGAATAGTTTGATCTTCTGCTTCTGATTACTTCAGCTTCTGGTGGCATTTAATTTAATAATTCAAGGTACAAAATAAGATTACATTGAGTGCTTTTGTAAACATCAAAATCCTAAGTACTTAGAACCAACTTGGTTCCAACAATTGTATATATGACATTTTCTCGATGTGATGCATATTGAAAATTTTGTCGATGTGATGCATATCGAAAACACTTAGAAAATTTTGCTTTTGCACTCAAGTGATTCTCTCTTTTGAACTCTCGGATTGTATTGAATATGAAGCTTGAGTTCTTGTGTTTTTCGATGCTTGATGCTGCTGCCTCCTTTTATAGCTGCATATAGGGTTGTGTCCAAGCTTAAATTCGAATTAAATCTTGCTCAGATTTCCTTTGAAAATTCTGTTGGCCAATCCTGTTTCACTTAAATTAAAATCGTATCTTTTTAGCTTCAGATTGCACTTGAAAATTCTGTTGACCAATCTTGTTTTTTTTTAATTTCAAACCATATATTTTTAAGCTCCAGATTGCATTCGAATTTAATCAAGTCTTCATTGATTTGCATCATGATTTAAATTCTGGACCGTATGATCGTCTGATCTCGACCAACTATGGACCATGTGATCTGATCTGTACCAATTCTGTGATCCTCTGATCTCGACCAACTCTGGACCATGTAATCTGATATGTACCATTTTGTGATCCTTTGATCTCGACCCATTCTGGGCCATGTGGTCTGATTTGTACCATTCTGTGATCCTCTGATCTGAACCATTGATCTTCTAATCTGGACCATTGATATTTTAATATGGACCTTTGATATTTTAATCTGGACATTTATCCTCTGATCTGGACCAAGTCTGGATTAAGTCTGGATTAAATCTGGACCAAGTCTGGACTAAGTCTGGATTAAATCTGGACTAAGTCTTATGTTCTAGACCATTATATCTTCTGATCTGGACCAAGTCTGAATCAAGTTTTATGTTTTGGACCAAGCTATCTTTTGGTCTGGACCAAGTCTTTGAAGGTGCAAACACGAGAATGGGGGTTGAATTGTGTTTGTACTACTTGAATTCTTTTTCTATTTTTGATGATTATTTGAAATCTGAAATATAATCAAGTAGAGTTAGCAGCGGATAAGGTAAAATAAACAACACAAGGATTTATCCTGATTCACCATTAACTAGGCTACATCCAGTCCCTTCAACTTGAAGGATTTTACCACTAATTCAAAACCTTTGAATTACAACAGTACTACTGACCCTCCAAGTCAGTCTTCCCAAACAGTCTAACAATCCTAGACTTTTGAGGAACACAGCACCTTGACTTCACAAGTCAAGTCTTTTCCTATCAATTTGACAACCCCAGATTGTAGAAGGGATTTCAACACCTTGAATCTAATTGCTAAGTCACCTTCTACTTCATCTGACTCTTCAGATTGTAGACTCTACTTCAACAATATAGATCTAACACAAGGGAACAAAAAACAAGAGTACTTACTTCTGGAAAGCTGATACTCACAATTAACCTAACTGAAAATTCGAGTGTTTGCTTCTGGAAGTTTATGACTCTTTTACTGATTTTCGATTCTACATCTTCTTCCTTGAGCCTCATTTTATAGATGAAAATTAGGGTTTCTTCCATGATCAAATTCGAGCTGTATCTATCCAGATTCTCTTGCAAAAATAACTTGGCCAATTCTGTTTCACTTAAATAAAAACCGTATCTTTTTAGTTTCATATTGCATTTGAAAATTGTGTTGACCAATCTTGTTTCTTTTAATTTCAAACCATATCTTTTTAAGCTTCAGATTGCATTCGAATTTCTTCAAGTATTCAGTAATTTTTGAATCAAATCCCCTTAATACTTTAATCAAATTTCTATCAAAATTTAATCAAGTCTTCTTCGAATTTTAATCAAGTTATCTCTGATTTTCATCATGATTAAATCTGGACCGTATGATCTTCTGATCTCGACCAACTTTGGACCATATAATCTGATCTGCCACAATTCTGTGATCCTCTAATCTCGGCCAATACTGGACCACATGATCTGATCTTCTGATCTCGGCCAACACTGGGCTATATGATCTGATCTTATGATCTCGGCCAACACTGGGCCATGATACTTAAATCTGGACCATTGATCTGAACATCTTCCCTCTGATCTGAACCAAGTCTTGACTGAGTCTGGATTGAATTTGAATTAAATCTGGACTTATGATATTTTAATCTGGACATTTATCTTCTGATCTGGATCAAGTCTGGATTAAATATGGACAATCATTTCTTCTGATCTGGAATGAGTTTTATGCTATGGACCATGCTATCTTCTGGTCAGGATAAAGTCTGGACCAAGTCTGACTTATGATTCCTTCTGGTCTGGACCAAGTCTCCCTCTGACAAGCTTCCTTCTGGTCTGGACCAAGTCTCCTTCTGGACTCTGCTTCCTTCTGATCTGGGCCAGGGAAGATATCCTCTGATGATGTTGTTTGTCCTTTGATATTTTTCCTTTGATGACAGCCTCTGATATCCTCTAGAGGTGTATCCTCTGGTGCCTTCAGGATGCATCCTCTGGTACCCTCTGGATGCATTCTTTGGTTGAACCTTCTGGTGACATTTCTATCTTCTAGTTGCTTCCTCTGGATGTATCTTCTGGTGGTGTCATCCTCTGATTTTGCACAGCTTCTGATTTTTTCTTCTAAGTCAAAATACTATTTACATAAAATACTTTTGTTGACATCAAAATTCTAAGTATAGAACCAACTTGGTTCCAATAGTCTTTTGTTCTGGACCAGTTATCTTCTGGTCTGGATTAAGTCTGGACTGAGTCTTATATTCACGACCATGCTATCTTCTGGTCTGGAATAAGTCTGGACCAAGTCTGACTTATGTTTCCTTCTGGTCTGGAACAAGTCTCCCTTTGACAAGCTTCCTTTTGGTCTGGACCAAGTCTCCTTCTGGACTCTGCTTCCTTCTAATCTGGGCCAAGAAAGATATCCTCCGATGATGTTATTTTTCCTTCTCTTTGATGATATCCTCTGTTTGATGCTATCCTCTGATGTTTGCCTTTTATGACATCCTCTGGTATCCTCTAGAAGTATCTTTTGGTGACATCCTCTGGTACACTCTGGTGACATCCTCTAGTATCCTTTGGATGTTTCCTCTAGTATCCTCTGGATGTTTCCTCTGGTATCCTCTGGATGTTTCCTCTGGTATCCTCTAGATGTATCCTCTGGTATCCTTTGACCGAAACTTCTGGTGACGTCATCCTCTGGTGTTGTCATCCTCTGATTTTTCCTTCTAAGTCAAAATACGATTTTCATAAAATACATTTGTTAACATCAAAACTTTAATTGCAAGAACCAACTTGGTTCCAACAGTACATTGTCGAAGAAGCTACTGAATTATGTACTGAACATCTATCCAATGTTGAATCCATAGGACTTCCTATGTCTTGTCATTTGGGAAGAATAACAGAAGAATGGATAATTGGAAAGAGAGTAATGACTATATCAAGGACAAAATGGGAGCAGAGATAATTGTATGTTCTGCACAATGATGATGAGGTTCAACCGTATGTTACAATACACATGGATTAGTTATCTAGTTTGAACATGAACATTAATAAAAATTGGATAACACGAGAGCACAATCGAAGTTTTATCCCTTGGCAAAAAAATCACATTAGCTCAAAGTTTGATATAGACCCCACTTGAATTTCAGAGAGATTGAGGTGGCTAGCAAATGGCTCGAGTTTACATGTCTTTTCTTACACTGGTTATGTAATTAAGCGCTATGCAAAATAGCATAGTCACTTTAGTAGTTGAAGCGATACATATCTCAAGTGCAAAAGGCAAAAACCCAATATATGGAAATCTATCATATTTTGAGGTTATCGAGCACATATGGGAGTTGGATTACACAATGGTTCGTGTTCCCATCTTTGGTTGCAAGTGAAGGTGCAAACACGAGAAGGGGGGGTTGAATTGTTTTTGACTAACATGAATACTTTTCCTGTTTATACACTTTTAAAACAAAACTTGATGTATGAATAAAAATAGAGTTAGCAGCGGATATAAAGTAAGAATAAAACACATAATTTTTATATTGGTTCACCGTTAACGAGGCTACGACCAGTCCCTTCACCTTGAAGGATTTCACTAATTCAAACCTTGAATTACAACAGTTCCACTAACCCTCCAAGTCAGTCTTCTCAAACAGTCTAACAATCCTAGACTCTTGAGGAATACAACACCTTAACTTCCTAAGTCAAGTCTTCTCCTGCCAATCTGACAACCCCAGATTGTAGAAGGAATTACAACGCCTTGAATCTAATTGCCAAGTAATCTGCTACCCCTTCTGACTCCCTCAGATTGTAGACTCTACTTCAACAACTTAGATCTAACACAAGGGAAAGAAAATAACACGAGTGCTTGCTTCTTGAAAGCTGGAACTCACAATTAACCTCACTGAAAACTTGAGTGTTTGCTTTGGAAGTGTATGACTCTTTTGTGATTTTCGATGATAAGTATTCTGCCTTGAGCCTCCTTTTATAGATGCATATTTGGGCCTCTTCCAAGCTTAATTTCGAGCTGAATCTTGCTGGATTCTCTTGCAAAAATAACTTGACCAATTGGGCTTTATTTTAATAATAAACATATCTTTTATTAAGCTTCAGATTTTCTTTCAAAATAACTGGCCAATCAAGTCTTTTGTTCCTTCCCGCCAACAGCTCCTGAGTTCCACAATACTTCACTTTATTTTTGTAACAAATCTTTTTAATACTTTGATCAAAATAAATTAAAATCTCCACCGTTAATCCTCATGATTAAATCTGGACCATTTGATTTTCTGCGCTAGTCCACATCTGGACTATACTAATTGATATGATGTGATCCTCTGATTTCGGCCATCCCTGGACCATACTTCCTAACCTTCTGATCTTCTGATCTTGGCCATCCTGGTCCAGCAAACTGATCTGTTGTGATCCTCTGATCTCGGCTACAGTGGTCCACTCATTCTGACCTTCTTATTTCGGCCAACATTGTGCCATGGTCTGATCTTCTAATCTCGGCCAACACTGGGCCAAATAATTAAATCTGAACCATTGATCTGAAAATCTTCCCTCCGATTTGGACCAATTATGGACTTGGTCTAAAATTAAATCTGGCAAATAATATTCCAGTCTGGACATTTTACCTTTGATTTTGGATCAGGTCTGGATCAATTCTAGAAATCATTTCTTCTGGTCTGGACTTAGTTTCATACCCTGAACCGTGCTATCTTCTTGTTCTGGTCAAATCTGGGTTAATTCTCTTGTTCTGGACCCATTAATTCATCCTCTGATTAAGTCTAGAACAAGTCTGCACTGTTTATCATTTCACTGTCAGGCTATCTTCTGGTCAGAATAACTTCTGGAATAAATCTGACATTTGACATATTCTAGTCTGGAACCACTCTCCCTATGGCAGGCTTCCTTCTAGTCTGGTCCAGGTCTCCTTCTGACTTTGCTTCCTTCTGATCTGGGCCATCAAAGATATCCTCTGGTAGTGTTTTGACATCCTAGTGTATCCTCTGGTAATACTAGAATGCATTCTGGATGCATTTTCTGCTTCTGCAATCTTCAACTTCTGGTGACATTTGATTTAATAATTCATGGTTCAAAATAAGATTACATGGAGTGCTTTTGTAAACATCAAAATCCTAAGTACTTAAAACCAACTTTGTTCCAACAGCAAGTGGGTCGATAATAATAATGGCGTTCGGATTGATGAGTCAGGGTTCTTGCTTTTCGATTTTAGTAAGGTGGGATACAAAGATAAGCCTTTTATTTTAGCGTCGCAAGCTCAACAAGTGTTTTATGTCACTGATCCTGCTGATGATAAATGGTCTGTTGTCCTATCGACCAAGAAAATAAGTGATGATAACAACAATGTTGAAGATGTTGGTAATGATATTTTCTTTGTGACATCACAACCACGTAAAATTGATTCAACTGATGATGATTTATATCTTAGAGATGATCATGATGAGGGAATTTGGATTAATCCATCGTTTCGTATCGTTAAGGGCCAAACAAATGCGAATTCCACTAAGAAAAGAAGAAGGGCATCTTAAGGTGTTTATGTGTTTTATATAAGTCATCTAATGATCTGTACTCATCGTGTAATTTATACTAATTTCATGTAACTTGACCTGCCAGAACTGAGTATTTGATTTTATGCTTATACTGATTTTATGCCAGAACTTGAACTGATCCTGTAATTTAGCATTGATATACAAGCATTGATATACTGATTTTTTGCCAGAACTTGAACTCATCATATAATTTTTTTAAGTATATTATTTAATTATTTTAGAGATGCAATTTGATAAAAAAATTTAATTATAATATGAACTTATCATATAAGTTGATATGAACAATTTGATAAATAAAATTTTAGAGATGACAATTGGTATCCATGAGTATGGATATTATCTCACATTATAAAATGATATACATATTATTCTAAGGCTTTTAAAAATTCAATTTCAAAACATTTACAGCGTTTTGGTCCATAAGCGCTGCAGAAGACTTTTAAAAAATAAATTACAATTACAAAACAAAACATTTACAACGATATTGCCCATAAGCGCTGTAAACAGATTTAAAGAAATAAATTACAAGAGACAAAACATTTACAGCGCTTTTGCCTATAAGCGCGGTAAAAGGCTTTTAAAAAAATAAATTACAAGTGCAAAACATTTACAGCACTTATGGGAAAAAGCGCTGTAAAATGCTTTTAAAAATTGAATTACAAGTACAAAACATTTACAACGCTTATGGGAAAAAGCGCTATAAAATGCTCATGTAGCGCCTTTTATATAGTGTATCTAAGGCTCTTTTTATATAGTCTTTTAAAGCACTTTTTGGAAGAGCGTTGTAATAGGTTAAGTCTTTTAAAGCACTCTTTGGAAAAACACTGTAAAATGGTGTTTTAAAATATTATGTAAAATGATAATAAGAAACTGCCTCTTCATCTCCATCTTCATTACTCTCTATACGAACCCTTCTCCCTAGTGCGAACCCTACTGTCCATATTCATTACGTACTCTCTGTTTTCATTATTCTCTATTTTCACTACGTACTATATACCCTACGAACCATAAAAGTTTTTAAGGCGCTTTTTGTTCAGTTTTTTAAAGCGCTCTGTGGAACCCTAAACTTGTATTTCTGCGACGTCGTAACCCTAAACTTATAGTGCATGTTGTATTTATTCAATCTATTGTTGTCACTAAACTGCATGTTGAACTTATATTGTGTGAAATGTGTAGATAAATGGATTCCAACAACAACTTTTTCTTCAAAATGACGATGTTGTAAACACTGACGTTGTAAACACTCAAGCTGTCAACACTAAAGGCTATGAAAACGAAGTGAAGCATGGGGCAATTATAATGCAAAAAGCAATCAAAGCAAGATGTACTAGAATAAAATTTTGTTGGAACCAAGTTGGTTCTAAGTACTTAGGATTTTGATGTTTACAAAAGCACTCCATGTAATCTTATTTTGTACTTTGAATTATTATTTAAATGCCACTAGAAGATGAGTTACCAGAGGATAGAATCAGACCATAGGATACACCTCCAGAAGATACCAGATAATGCATCCAGAAGGTACCAGAGGATGCATCCTGAAGGCACCAGAGGATACACCAGGATGGCAAAACACCATCAGATGATATATTTCCTGGCCCAGATCAGAAAGAAGCAGAGTTTAGAAGGAGACCTAGACCAGACCAGAAGGAAGCCTGCCAGAGGGAGACTTGTTCCAGACCAGAAGGTATCATAAGTCAGACTGAAGGTGCAAACACAAGAAGGGGGGTTGAGTTGTGTTTGACTAACTTGAATACTTTTTCTGTTTTTGTAGTTTTAAAACAAAACTTGATGTATGAATAAAACAGAGTTAGCAGCGGATATAAAGTAAAAATAAAAACACAAAATTTTATACTGGTTCACCATTAACAAGGCTACGTCCAGTCCCTTCACCTTGAAGGATTTCACTAATTCAAACCTAGAATTACAACCGTTCCACTGACCCTCCAAGCCAGTCTTCTCATACAGTCTAACAATCCTAGACTCTTGAGGAATACAACACCTTGACTTCTTAAGTCAAGTCTTCTCCTACCAATCTGACAACCCCAGATTGTAGAAGGAATTACAACGCCTTGAATCTAATTGAAAAGTAATCTGCTACCCCTTCTGACTCCCTCAGATTGTAGACTCTACTTCAACAACTTAGATCTAACACAAGGGAAAGAAAATAACACGAGTGCTTGCTTCTGGAAAGCTGGAACTCACAATTAACCTCACTGAAAACTTGAGTGTTTGCTTTTGGAAGTGTATGACTCTTTTGTGATTTTCGATGCTAAGTATTCTGCCTTGAGCCTCCTTTTATAGATGCAGATTAGGGCCTCTTCCAAGCTTAATTTCAAGCTGTATCTTGTTGGATTCTCTTGCAAAAATATCTTGACAAATCGGGCTTCACAGAAAATAAAAACATCTTTTTAAGCTTAAGATTTGCTTTCAAAAATAACTGGCCAATCCAGTCTTTAGTTTCTTCCCGCCAACAGCTTCAAAGCTCCCATACGACTTCAACTTATTTTTGTAACAAATCATTTTAATACTTTGATCAAATTTAATTAAATCTCCACCATTAATCCTCATGATTAAATCTGGACCGTTTGATCTTTTGCGCTAGTCCACATCTGGACCATACTTAGTGATCTGCCGTGATCCTTTGATTTCGGCCAACCCTGGACCACACTTTCTAATCTTTTGATCTTCTGATCTCGGCCAACACTGGGCCGTGGTTTGATCTATTGTGATCCTCTGATCTCGACCAATGCTGGACCACACATTCTGACCTTCTGATTTCGGCCAACACTGGGCCATGGTCTGATCTTCTGATCTCGGCCAACACTGGGCCAAATACTTAAATATGAACCATTGATCTGAATATCTCCCCTCTGATCTGGACCAATTCTGGACTTGGTCTGGATTGAACTAAAATTAACTCTAGACAAATAATATTTCAGTCCGGACGTTTTACCTTCAGTTTTGGATCAATTCTGGATCAATTCTGGAGATCATTTCTTCTGGTCTGGACTTAGTTTCATACCATAAACCATGCTATCTTCTAGTCTGGGTCAAATCTGGATTGATTCTCTTGTTCTGGACCCATTAACTTATCCTCTGATTAAGTCTGAATCAAGTATGGGCTGTTTATCATTTCATTGCCAGGCCATCTTCTGGTCAGAATAACTTCTGGACTAAGTCTGAATTATGATTCCTTCTGGTCTGGATCAAGTTTCCCTCTGGCAGGCTTCCTTCTGGTCTGGTCCAGATCTCATTCTGACTTTGCTTCCTTCTAATCTGGGCCAGCAAAGATATCCTCTGGTAATTCCAGGATGCATCCTCTGGTACCTTCTGGATGCATTTTCTGGTGACATTTGATTTAATAATTCAAGGTTCAAAATAAGATTACATGGAGTGCTTTTGTAAACATCAAAATCCTAAGTACTTAAAACCAACTTGGTTCCAACAATCTCCCCCTTTTTGATGATGACAAATTCTTAACTTATTTTGCTAGTTTATAACTTGAAGACTTGAATTACTCCCCCTCAGACCAATCTCTCCCCCTAAGTCTGATACTGACTTTTTCTTCTCCTTTTCAACTCCTTCTCTTTTCACTCTTTCTTTTCTTCTCTTCTCCTCTCCTTTTTAACTCCTTCTTTATTCTCTCTTTCTTTTCTCCCTTCACATAGCCTCTCCTTTTCAACTCCTTCTTTTTTCACTCTTTCTTTTTCTCTCTTTATTTTTCTCTCTCCCTGTTTCCTCTCCTTTTCAACTTCTTCTCTTTTTCACTCTTTCTTTTTCTCTCTCCCTGATACTTCTCCTTTTCAACTCATTCTCTTTTCATCTCTTTCTTTTTCGCTCCTCCTTTCTTTTTATCTCTCCTTTTCTACTTATTTCTCCTTTTTCTCTCTCTCTCCCCCTTTTTGTCATCAGCCAAAAAGAGGTCCTACTATTTTTGTAATTTTTTGTTTTTCTCTTTACAAATTACAGAAAGTAAAAACAGAAAATTAAAAAGCATAAAATAAAATTACAAGAAAATTAAAAAAAAACTCTTAAGAAGAATACTTGAGCTAGTCAGATATGGAGACAATGTTGAGATGCTTCTTGATGAATTCGAACTTATCTTCTGGTAATGCTTTGGTGAAGATCTCAGCCCATTGATGATCAATGTCCACAAACTGGATGTTTAAAGTCCCTTTTTGAACATGGTCCCTAATGAAATGGTGTTTTATTTCAATGTGTTTGGCTCTAGAGTGTAAGATAGGGTTCTTGGTTAGCTTTATGGCTGAAGTGTTATCACAGAACAAAGGGATATTGGTTTCAAAGATGTTGTAATCTTCAAGTTGATGTTTCATCCATAGTAAATGTGAACTACATCTTGCTGATGATATATACTCAGCTTCAGCTGTTGACATGGCAATGGTGCTTTGTCTTTTGCTTGACAAAGAGATCAAATTATCACCTAAGAAAGTGCAGTTGCCACTTGTACTTTTCCTTTCCAGCTTGTCTCCAGCATAGTCGAAATCACAAAAACCTCTGAGAATGTAGGTGGGGGTTTTCTTGTATAACAAAGTAAGGTTGGTGGTCCCTTTAAGGTATCTCAAAATTCGTTTGACATCAGTTAAATGGGATTCCCTAGGGTCAGCTTGAAAACGGGCACAGACACAAACACTAAACAAGATGTCAGGTCTAGAAGCAGTTAAATAAAGAAGGGTTCCAATCATACCTCTGTATGTTTTCTGGTCTACCTTTTGGCTGGTTTCATCTTTCTCAAGTGAGCAGGTTGGGTGCATGGGGGTGGCCATAGGCTTACATTCACTCATTTTGAACTTTTTAAGAAGTTCTTTAGTATATTTAGATTGGTGAATGAGTATACCTGATTTACCTTGGTGAATCTGAATTCCCAGGAAGAACTTGAGTTCTCCCATCATGCTCATTTGGAACTCTTTCTGCATTAGGTCAGAAAACTCTTTGCACAAAATGCCATTAGTCGATCCAAATATGATATCATCAACATAAACTTGAACAATCAAAATATCATTTTTAATGGATTTCCTAAATAGAGTATTATCAATCTGGCCTCTATTAAATTCATTCTTAAGCAGAAAGTTACAAAGTCTGTCATACCATGCCCTTGGTGCTTGTTTTAAACCATATAAAGATTTTTTAAGTTTAAAAACATGGTCTGGAAAATCAGAATTTTCAAATCCAGGGGGCTGTTTGACATAGACTTCCTCACTTAAATAGCCATTTAAGAATGCACTTTTAACATCCATTTGATACAGCATTATATCATGATTAGCAGCAAATGATAAAAGAATTCTAATTGCTTCTAACCTGGCCCCTGGAGCAAAAGTCTTAGTGTAGTCTATACCTTCCTGTTGATTGTATCCTTGAGCTACAAGTCTGGCTTTGTTCCTTACCACTTCACCTTTTTCATTAAGTTTATTCCTGAACACCCATTTGGTTCCAATAATGTTTTTGATTGGTCTGGGTACCAGATGCCAAACATCATCCTTTGGAATTCATTCATCTTTTCTTGCATTGCAAGTATCCAACCTTCCTCTGCCAAAGCCTTATCAACATTGCTTGGTTCAATTGTTGAGAGTAAACCAAACAGACTGGTTTCTCTACTTGATGATCTGGTCTTTAAAGGTTCTGCTGCACTGCCAATAATGAGAGATTCTGGATGTGAAGACTTGTACTTCCATCCATTCGTTCCCTCTGACTTGTCTTCAGAGTCAACAAGTTCTTCTTCATCTTGATCTTTCTCAAATTCTGCTGCTGGTCTAGCTTCTGGTTACTGTGCCTCTAATTCACATGCAATTTCCTCATCTTGCTTTGACTTTTCAAAGTTAAGCTGTTTATCATCAAACTTTATGTGGATTGATTCTTCCACAGTGTTAGTTTCTTTGTTAAACACTCTATAAGCTTTTGATCTCTCAGAGTAGCCAATAAAGATACACTTTTGAGATCTAGAATTAAACTTAGCTAGGTTATCTTTAGTGTTTAACATAAAATAGATGCAGCCAAATTGCTTAAAGAAGGAAATATTGGGTTTCTTACCTTTCCACAGTTCATAGGGAGTTTTATTTAAGATGGACCTGATGTAGACTTTATTCTGAATACAGGATGTGTTGACAGCTTCTGCCCAAAGGTAGGTGGCAACCTTCATATCATTCAGCATGGTTCTGGCCATCTCCTGCAGTGATATGTTCTTCCTTTCTACCACTCCATTCTGTTGAGGTGTTCAGGGCGATGAGAAGTTGTGAGAGATGTCGTTCTCATCACAGAATTCTTCAAAATACTTGTTCTCGAATTCACCTCCATGATCACTTCTGATAGTTATGATCTTAATACCCTGTTCATTCATAACTTGCTTACAAAAAGAAATAAATACTTTGTGAGATTCATCTTTGTTCTTTAAAAATTTTACCCAAGTCCACCTCGAGTAATCCTCAACAATCACAAAACCATATTTCTTACCACCGAGAGAAGCTTTTTGAACAGGACCAAACAGATCTAAGTGAAGTAGTTCAAGTGGTTGAGAGGTAGAAACACATTTTTTAGTTTTAAAAGAGCTTTTAGTTTGTTTACCTCTTTGACATGCTTCACACAGAATCTCAGTTTTGGAACTTACGTTGGGAAGCCCTCTTACCAACTAGAGTTTGCTCAATTCAGATATAAGCCTAGGGTTTGCATGCCCTAACCTTTTGTGCCAAATCAGATTCTGCTCACTCACAGACAATAAGCATTTAACTTGTTGCTTAGCAAGACTGAACAGATCAATTTTATAAACATTATCCTTCCTAGTGCCAGTAAATAAAACCGACCCATCAAGTTGACTAACAGCTTTGCATGTTTTTTTATTAAAGATAACATCATAATTGCAATCACTTAATTGACTTATGCTCAGAAGATTATGTTTTAGCCCTTTAACTAACAGAACATTTTTAATAGACAAGGGAGAAGAAGTGTTACCAACAGTTCCTGTACCAATAATCTGACCTTTCTGGTTTCCTCCAAAGGAAACTTTTCCTCCATTCTTCATAGTCAGATCCAGAAACATAGATTTGTCTCCTGTCATGTGTTTGGAGCATCCACTGTCAAGATACCAAGCTTTGTGTTGCTGATCAGACCTTTCCTTTTCTCTGTCAAAATCAAAGTCAGAGTCAGACTCAGATTCAGACTTAGCTTATGTTCGAGCCATCAGAGCCAGTTCTTCTTTTGGCCTGTTTGTGCAGTTTCCTTGATTCTGCTTTGGTTGATATACCATGTTCCTCTGATGATTCTGGAACATGTTTTGATTCTGGTAATTTTGGTGAATCCTGTGATTCAAATAACCTTGATGATTCTGATGAATTTGGTAATTCTGGTAATTCCTTATCTGATTTCTGGTTCTGGTTTTGGTTTTGGTTCTAGTGTTGATTTTGATTCTGGTTCCAGTACTGATTCTGATTCTGGTTCCAGAGTTGATTCTAGTTCCAGTTCCTGTGCTTTTGATACTGATTCCAGTTCTGGTTCTGGTTCTAGTTTTGATTATGGTTCCAGTTTTGGTTCTGATTCCAATTCTGGTTTTGGTTGAGTTGACCAGACCTTCTTCCATCAGACTCATATTGCCTTTGTCTTGGTGTAGCAGGAACATAAACCTTCTTCTACTTGTGCATTGCCAACATCCATTGTCCAGGCACCATTGTTGGTGTCTCCTGCTGGTTGCTCAGAATATCTGCAACATAGACAATTTGATCTTTTGGTACCCATAACTGATTGGGTCCAGGTTTGTTAGTCTTAATAGCTCTATGATCTTGTTCAGATTTTACCATTCGACAAGATAGTTCAGAGTGACCTTTCTTAGCACAAACAATACATAAAGCATCAGAATGAACAGTTTTAGTTTCAGCAATAGTTTCTGTAGAACCAAGACCTCTCTTTCCAATGTTACTGTTTCCATAAATCATAGATGCATATTTACTTCTTTCCATTCCATTAGAAATAAAGTTTTAAAAATTGTTCAAGCATATCAGATTCACAAACAGTTTTGGAAATGGAACAAATATCACTTTTGAGAGTTTGGTTTTCAGATTTGAGTCTTGCAACTTCAGTTTTAAAATCCTTGTTTTCAGTTGCATACTCAGAATTTTAATTCTTTAAAACTTGGACTTCTTTGGTTAGATTTTTCTTATCTTACCTAAGAGTTTTCAGTTTTAAAGACATGTTATTGTTTGCATTTAAAAAGTCTTTTAAAGTCTCAATTAATTCAGATCTAGTGAGATCAGCAAATACCTCATTGTCTTCATCTTCTAAATCTGTTCCAGAACCTGAGCTGTATTCAGAACTTGAATTTTTATGAGCCATCAAAGCCAGGATTGCTTCCTCTGATGTGCTTCCAGACTTCCTTGAATGACTGCTTCGATCATTCTTCTTTCTGCCTGCTTTCCTTCCTGAATTCTTGCCTTTATGAAGTCCAGGACAGACTTGATGTGTGCCATCTTTGCTGTTTCTGCCTCTTCTTCATCAGACGATTCTTCCTCTGATGCATCCCAGGCTGCCATCAGACCCTTCTTTCTGAATCTGGAATTTTTCTTGTGCTGTTTGCCTTTTTCCAGATTTGGACATTCTAACTTGATATGTCCAGGTTCATTGTATCCATAACAAACGATACTCTTCTTGTCAAGTTCTTCCTTTCCTTTGTTGTTATGTTTCTTCTTGAAGTTTCTTCTTTTCCTGTTTTCTCATATCTTAACCATCTTTTTGGTTAAGTAGGCCATATCATCACAGTCACTGTCATTGTCCTCTGATTCTAATGCTGCCATTGCACCTTTATTCTGTTTCGACTTCAGAGCCAGATTCTTCTTCTTCTTTGGTTCATCTGCTTCTAGTTCTATTTCATGAGACCTGCGTGAGCTTATCAGATCTTCAAGTTTTAAGTTGTTCAGATCTTTGGTTTACTGAACTGCAGTTGTGTAGCTTTTCTTTAAGACCTTCAGTCCAGATATCAGAGTCTAGAATCTGCAGAACATTCCATCAATGTTTTCATCATCTTCCATCTTGAACATCTCATACTGTTTGACCAGTATGTTAGCCCTTGCTTCTTGAACCTGCTGGCTTCCTTCATAGGTCAGAACTAGACTATCGAATATGCTCTTTGCTGTTTCTTTATCTGTGCATCTGTCAAATTCCTTGAATGTGATGGCACTGATCATGATGTTTCTGGACTTGTGATGAAGTTTGTATAGTTTTCTCTGGTCTGGTTTCATATCATCTATGTGCAGCTCTTTAGTTGGATCTTCTGGAACAGTAGGTGCAGTGTATCCTTTGACTACCATCTTCCATAGTTTAGGATCTTGAGATATGAAGAAACTTCTCATTCTATCCTTCCAATACTCAAACCTTTCTCCATCAAACAGTGGTGGTCTGTTGATGTTGCCTCCCAGTTCATCTCTGGATTCTGCCATGTTGAACCCCTTGGACATTTCCTTGAACACTATTAAGTGCTCAGCCTCGAAACCGAGCTCTGATACCAATTGAAGGTGCAAACACGAGAAGGGGGGTTGAATTGTGTTTGACTAACTTGAATACTTTTTCTGTTTTTGCAGTTTTAAAACAAAACTTGATGTATGAATAAAACAGAGTTAGCAGCGGATATAAAGTAAAAATAAAAACACATAATTTTATACTGGTTCACCGTTAACGAGGCTACGTCCAGCCCCTTCACCTTGATGGATTTCACTAATTCAAACCTTGAATTACAACCGTTCCACTAACCCTCCAAGTCAGTCTTCTCAAACAGTCTAACAATCCTAGACTCTTGAGGAATACAACACCTTGACTTCTTAAGTCAAGTCTTCTCCTACCAATCTGACAACCCCAGATTGTAGAAGGAATTACAACGCCTTGAATCTAATTGCCAAGTAATCTGCTACCCCTTTTGACTCCCTCAGATTGTAGACTCTACTTCAACAACTTAGATCTAACACAAGGGAAAGAAAATAACACGAGTGCTTGCTTCTGGAAAGCTGGAACTCACAATTAACCTCACTGAAAACTTGAGTGTTTGCTTTTGGAAGTGTATGACTCTTTTGTGATTTTTGATGCTAAGTATTCTGCCTTGAGCCTCCTTTTATAGATGCAGATTAGGGCCTCTTCCAAGCTTAATTTCGAGCTGTATCTTGTTGGATTCTCTTGCAAAAATATCTTGACCAATCGAGCTTCACTGAAAATAAAAAACATATCTTTTTAAGCTTTAGATTTGCTTTCAAAAATAACTGGCCAATCTTGTCTTTAGTTTCTTCCCGCCAACAAGTTCAGAACTCCCATACGACTTCAACTTATTTTTGTAACAAATCCTTTTAATTCTTTGATCAAATTTAATTAAATCTCCACCATTAATCCTCATGATTAAATCTGGACCGTTTGATCTTCTGCGCTAGTCCACATCTGGACAATACTAAGTGATCTGTTGTGATCCTCTTATTTCGGCCAACCCTGGACCACACTTTCCAAGTTTTAAAGAATCGAAATTCTGAGTATGCAACTGAAAACAAAGATTTTAAAACTGAAGTTGCAAGACTCAAATCTGAAAACCAAACTCTCAAAAGTAATATATGTTCCACTTCCAAAACTGTTTGTGAATCTGATATGCATGAACAATTTTTTCAAAACTTTATTTCTAATGGAATGGAAAGAAGTAAATATGCATCTATGATTTATGGAAACAGTAACACTGGAAAGAGAGGTCTTGGTTTTACATAAACGATTACTGAAAGTAAAGCTGTTCATTCTGATGTTTTATGCATTATTTGTGCTAAGAAAGGTCACTCTGAACTATCTTGTCCAATGGTAAAATCTGAACAAGATCAGAGAGCTGTTAAAACTAACAAACTTGGACTCAATCAGTTCTGGGTACCAAGAGATCAAATTGTCTATGTTTCAGATATTCTGAGCAACCAGAAGGAGACACCAACAATGGTGCCTGGACAATGGATGTTGGCAATGCACAAGCAGAAGAAGGTTTATGTTCCAACATCTACCAAACAGAAGCCAAGCGACTTTGGTAGAAGAAGAACTGGTCAACACAATACCTATCAGAACCAGAACCAGAATCATATGAGCAACAGGAAATATCAAAGATATCATACAAATCAGAACAAGAACTGGAACCAGAATCAGAATTGGAACCAGTATCAGAGGAACAGGAACTGGAACCAGTATCAGAGGTACAGGAACTGGAACCAGTATCAGAGGCACAGGAACTGGAACCAGAACTAACACTAGAACCAGAATCTGAATCAGTACCAGAACCAACATAATTACCAGAATCAGTATAATTACCAGAATCACCATAAGTTCTAGAAACACCAGAGGAACATGGTGTATCAGCCAAAGCAGAATGAGAAGAATCAGAATTAGGAGAGTTCTTCGAACACTCCAGTGAAGTTCATCAAGACTACAAACATGGAAGGGAATTCAAATCCCTTAATCCAAACCATGTAATCACAGAACATACAGATTCGAATTCTGAAAATCAGAAGCAAGAGGATTTTTAGAGTAAAACTGAAACTGCTGACATAGAGGTTACATCTTGCTGTAAATACTATTATTGTTTGATATTTATGTTTACTGTGATAACAAGAAGCTTGATCTTAAAAAATCAAAGCTAGATAAGTATTCTGTAGGTTTTCAAACTATCAGAGGAACCAGGTGATTCACACGAATTGAACATTTCAGAAGAAACAACATTCCAGTGGTTTCAAAAACAAGCAGAAACTACCAGAAGCAGAATTAATGGTTTGGCTGTACTGAGTTCATTTTTAAATTAATTGATTTATATTATGTTATATGACAAACTACTTGATCTTAACAAATCAAAGCAAGATAAAGATAGTGCAGGTTCACCAGAACCAAAAGGAGTAGAAGCAGAAGCAGAAGAAACAGAAGTACCTGGAAAGGTAGAGGATACAAGCAAGTCAGCAACACATGACAAATCTTCAAAAGATAAATCTGATCAAGTCAGAAACAGCCAAGATAAGTCAGAAGAGAAATATGGATATTTACCAGAATCTGAAGCTGTTACAGATTCACCAGAACTAGAAGCTGATTTATCAGAATCAGAAGCTGTTACAGATCTTCCAGAACCAGAAGCTGATGCAAACCAACCAATGTTGATGAAGCTTTGGCAGAGGAAGGTTGGATACTTGCAATGCAAGAAGAGCTGAATGAATTCCAAATGAATGATGTTTGGGATCTGGTACCCAGACCAAACAAAAACATTATTGGAACCAAGTGGGTGTTCAGGAATAAACTCAATGAAAAAGGTGAAGTGGTAAGGAAGAAAGCCAGATTAGTAGCTCAAGGATACAGTCAATAGAAAGGTATAGATTACACTGAGACGTTTGCTCCAGTGGCCAGGTTAGAAGCAATTAGAATTCTCTTATCATTTGCTGCTAATCATGATATAATGCTGTATCAAATGGATGTTAAAAGTGCATTCTTAAATGGCTACATAAGTGAGGAAGTCTATGTCAAACAGCCCCCTGGATTTGAAAATTCTGATTTTCCAGACCCTGTTTTTAAACATAAGAAATCTTTATATGGTTTAAAACAAGCACCAAGGGCATGGTATGACAGACTTAGTAACTTTCTGCTTAAGAATGAATTTAATAGAGGCCAGATTGATAATACTCTATTTAGGAAATCCATTAAAAAATGATATTTTGATTATTCAAGTTTATGTTGATGATATCATATTTTGATCGACTAATGGCACTTTGTGCAAAGAGTTTTCTGACCTAATGCAGAAAGAGTTCCAAATGAGCATGATGGGAGAACTCAAGTTCTTCTTGGGAATTCAGATTCACCAAGGTAAATCAGGTATACTCATTCACCAATCTAAATATACTAAAGAACTTCTTAAAAAGTTCAAAATGAGTGAATGTAGGCCTATGGCCACCCCCATGCACCCAACCTGCTCATTTGAGAAAGACGAAACCAGCCAAAAGGTAGACCAGAAAACATACAGAGGTATAATTGGATCCCTTCTTTATTTAACTGCTTCTAGACCTGACATTTTTGTTTACTATTTGTGTCTGTGCCCGTTTTCAAGCTGACCCTAGGGAATCCCATTTAACTGCTGTCAAACGAATTTTGAGATACCTTAAAGGAACCACCAACCTTACCCTGTTATACAAGAAAACCCCCACCTACAAACTAAAAGGTTTTTGTGATTCCAACTATGCTGGATACAAGTTGGAAAGGAAAAGTACAAGTGGCAACTGCACTTTCTTAGGTGATAATTTGATCTCTTGGTCAAGCAAGAGACAAAGCACCATTGCCATGTCAACAGCTGAAGCTGAGTATATATCAGCAGCAGGATGCAGTTCACAGTTACTCTGGATGAAACATCAACTTCAAGATTACAACATCTTTGAAACTAATATCCCTTTGTTTTGTGATAACACTTCAGCCATAAACCTAACCAAGAACCCTATCTTACACTCTAGAGCCAAACACATTGAAATAAAACACCATTTCATTAGGGACCATGTTCAAAAAGGGACTTTAAGCATCCAGTGGACACTGATCATCAATGGGATGACATCTTCACCAAAGCATTACCTGAAGACAGGTTCGAGTTCATCAAGAAACATCTCAACATTGTCTCCATATCTGACTAGCTCAAGTAGTCTTCTTAGGAGTTTTTTTTTAATTTTCTTGTAATTTTAATTTTATGTCTTTTATTTTCTATTTTTACTTTCTGTAATTTGTAAAAAAAAATAGTAGGACCTCTTTTTGGTTGATAACAAAAAGGGGGAGAGAGAGAGAGAGAGAAAAGAGAAATAAGTAGAAAATGAGAGATAAAAAGAAAGGAGGAGCGAAAAAGAAAGAGATGAAAAGAGAAGGAGTTGAAAAGAAGAATAATCAGGGAGAGAGAAAAATAAAGAGAGAAAAAGAGAAGAAGTTGAAAAGGAGAGGAAACAGGGAGAGAGAAAAAGAAAAAGTAAAAAAAGGAGTTGAAAAGGAGAGGCAATGTGAAGGGAGAAAAGAAAGAGAGAATAAAGATGGAGTTGAAAAGGAGAGGAGAAGAGAAGAAAAGAACGAGTGAAAAGAGAAGGAGTTGAAAAGGAGAAGAAAAAGTCAGTATCAGACTTAGGGGGAGAGATTGGTCTGAGGGGGAGTAACTCAAGTCTTCGAGTTATAAGCTAGCAAAATAAGTTAAGGTTTTGTCATCATCAAAAACCTAAGTACTTAGAACCAACTTGGTTCCAACACAACTGGCAACTGCACTTTCTTAGGTGATAATTTGATCTCTTGGTCAAGCAAAAGACAAAGCACCATTGCTATGTCAACAGCCGAAGCTGAGTATATATCAGCAGCAGGATGCAGCCCCCAGTTAATCTGGATGAAACATCAACTTGAAGATTATTTGTTATTCTAACTTATTTTGCTTCAATATTTTGACAACTTCAACCCAACATACTCTAAAAGTGATTTCAAAGAAATAAACGAAGAATGGTGTCAGTTTGTCCTTGAACTGAAAGTTATATAATATGTAAATAATTTATTGCTACTGTCATGATGTAATTTGTTATGTGAATATGTTGATACTGTCATGATGTAATTTGTTCTGTGAATATGTAATTCATACTGTGAATATGTTGCTACTGTCAATATGTAATTTATAATTTGTTGCCACTGTCATGATGTAATTTGTTGCTGTGAATATGTTGCTGCGAAACACTTGTAATTGATATTATTGAATGTGAATATGAAATTGTAATTTATTGTAATAGGTTGCTGTAAAACACTTGTAATTGATATTGTTGAATGTGAATATGAAATTGATATTGTGAAGAATATGAATTTTGATATTGTGAATGTGAATTTTAATGTTGAAAAGAGGAATCTGAATGTGATATTTGATTTTCATAATAATGCCATAAAAAAGACAACGTTTTTTTTTTAAAATGCCATAAAAAATCCTTTTACAAGTTTTTTTAAACGTTTTACAGCGCTTTTCTAAGCCTTTTACAACACTTTTTTAAACAAGCATTGTAAAACTAATATAAGAAGCGCTTTATATATGGACCTATTACAGTGTTTTTTTAAAAAAGCGTTGTAAACATAGTATAAGAAGCGCACTTTACATATGGACTTATTACAACGCTTTTTTGAAAAAGCGCTATAAAACTATTATAAGAAGCGCACTTTATATATGGACCTATTACAGCGCTTTTTCGAAAAAAACGCTGTAAATATAGTATAAAAAGAGCGCTTTATATATGAACTGTTTACAACGCTTTTTTGTAAAAGCGTTGTAAAACTATTACAAGAAGCGTGTTTTATATATGGACCTATTACAGCGCTCTTTTGAAATAGAGCCATAAAACTATTATAAGGAACGCGCTTTATATATGGATCTATTACAACGCTTGTTTTATTTTCAATAGCGCTGTTGTATTCTTTTACAGTACTAGATACTAGAGCGTTTAAAAGCGCTGTAAAGGATTTAAAAAAAGCGCTGTAAAGAATTTAAAAAAAGCGTTGTAAAATGATCTTTTTAGCATAGTGAGTTATTAATTTATCTTTCAAAGACTTAGAGTTTATGTTATGGGAAGCAAATGAAACAATCACTAACGAGAAAGAGATGAAATAATTGACATGCTATCAATGTAATAGATATTAATTTATTTTTTATTGATTGTTGACATATTGGTCCACCAATAAATTTAGATTGAATAAAATCAGCTCTAATTAATGTGACAATTTTTGGAATTGAACGCATTTGATTTTGTCATTTCCTTATAATTTTGAGTTGTAATCTTTTTATGCTTGAATATATTATAATTATGAATTAAATTTACTTGTAATTTGAATGTGAAAGTGGGTAGTTCAAGTGATTTTAACTAATGATTAAAAAATTAAAGGACCTGAATTCAAATAGAAAGTAGAAACAAAATACTAAGATAATAACTAATTAATAACTTTGAGTGGGTAAATATATTTAGATTTGATCGTCGAATGTTACTTATATAGAAGTCGTAGATGGTCCAATTAGAGGACAATGTCCCTTTGATTCTCTTTTGTCCATGGGTAGATAACAATTACCGTTGGTAAAAATAATAATTATAACCATAATCTATAATCTTTTATTTGGCAATCCCTACCTTAGATCCAATTACAATAAAAGCTACAAAACGACAAAAAGTCGACAAGAATAACCTATCCGTAAACAAGAAGAATCGTACAAAATACGAGACATATATTACATATTTATTTACTTTGACGGAATAATTTATTAATTTTGTACCCTAGTTACAGCGTGTGACTCCTCCTCTTTTCACATTCGACTTTTCTTGAGTGGTCCCATTTTCTTAGCCATATCTCTAAGCACAAACTTCTGAATCTTCCCAGTAGACGTCTTCGGAAGTTCATCCTTCAAAACCACCGTTTTCGGAACCATATAACGCGGCAAATTCTTCCTACAATACTCAACTATCTCTTTCTCCGTCGGTATTTCCTTTTCCTTCAATCCATTTTTCAAACTCACAAACGCACACGGCGTTTCCCCCCAAAACTCATCGGCTCTCGCCACCACCGCCGCCTCATTCACTGCCGGATGTCCGTACAACACTGATTCAACCTCCACACTACTCAGATTCTCTCCGCCACTAATTATCACATCTTTAGATCTATCTTTAATCTCTAAATAACCGTCTTCATGCATCACACCAACATCGCCGGTGTAAAACCAACCGTTCTTGAAACAACTCGCTGTTCCTTCAGGATCCTTCAAATACCCTAACATAACGCAACTGCCTCTCATAACAACTTCGCCGAGCGTTGCTCCGTCGCGTTTCACGCTTTCTCCGGTGGGATCCACTACGTCAACATTAGTCATTCCGATTGTTCTCACTCCCTGACGTGCCTTCAACCGCGCTCTCTCCGTCGCCGGGAGACGGTTCCATTTGTTTTTCCACGAGCACGAAACCACTAACCCGCCGGTTTCTGTTAAACCGTAGCCGTGACTCACCGCAAAACCTAACGACTCCGTACGGTAAAGAACGGCTGCGGGTGGCGGTGCTCCGGCGGTTAGGATGTGAACCGTATTTTGTAACGGTTTGTTATCGGGTGAGTTTGTTAGCATGTTGAGAACCACTGGAGCACCGCACATGTGTGTCACGTGATGCTTTTTTATGAGAGAGAAAACGTTTTCAGCGTCGAATTTTCTTACGCAGATGTTAGTTCCTCCTACGGCTGCGATTCCCCACGGGAAGCTCCACCCGTTAGCGTGGAATATAGGAAGCGTCCAGAGAAGAATCGGTTGTTTAGGAACCGCCCAATCGATTAAAGAATCAACGGTTACGACGAAAGTTCCTCTGTGGGAATGAACTACACCTTTTGGAGACGACGTCGTTCCTGAAGTGTAATTAAGTAACATTGGGTCCCACTCAGTTTTTGGTGGAACCCACTTAAATAATGGATCACCCTTCACCGTTAGATCTTCATAAGTTGAGATGAAATTGGAATCAACGGTGGATGATGTTGCTTCTTCGAGTGTTTCATCTTTGATAAGGATAAGGAGAGGGCGTTGTAAATTTGAAGGGAATAATACCAAGGCTTCGAGGACGATATCACGTGCGGCGCAGTCCACGAAAACTAGTTTAGATTCGGAGTGACGGAGTATGGTTGAGATGGTACGCGCGTCGAGGCGCGTGTTGATGTTGTTGAGAATCGCGCCAGTGAAAGGGACGGCGAATTGGAGTTCGTACATGGCGGGGATGTTGGGAGCGATGGCGGAGACGACGTTTCCGCGGCGGATTCCGAGGGAGGTGATTGAGGAGGCAAGTTGGAGACATCGGTTGTGGGTTTGAGACCATGTGAAAACGGTGTCGTTGTAGATGATGGAAGGGGTATCACCGTAAATTGTTGCTGCTCTTTCTAAGAAGCCGAGTGGTGTTAGAGGGGAATTGTTAGCTGCACTTGGTTTGAGTTGTTCCATTGACTTTGGTGTTTGTAAAATTGATAGGATTACGGTGAAGGATCAAAGAGGGTGGTGAATGAATTGAACCAAACTACATGTTTCCATAAAATAGTGTATATAGTCGTTGGAGATAAGATGGCTGACTAGATGATATCTTCATAAATAAATAAAATAACAGTCATAGATATAATATGTTATTAATTTAATGAAAAAAGTGATATAGAGGAAATAGATGTTAAGAAATTAGAAATGTTTATATATTATTGTTGATTTATAATATGAGAAATAGATAAAAATAAAATGTTCCAATGAATATATGTAAATTATCGATATATGTTATTGTTGATTTATATATATATATATATATATATGTGCGCGCGCGCGAGATTATAATATGCATGATGTGTTATTTTTTGGTGCAAAATATGTATCAACTTTATTTATTGATGATTAATTTTCCACGAAAATTTAACTAGCTACTTTTATATATTGAAGTTCATTGTTCTCTTCAAAATATAATTCCACTTGTAGAAAGGTGATGTTGCTAATGATCACATAGATAGATAGACCAAATTAAATGGAGGACTTATATGGCAAAGTCTTGTTTAAAAAAGGAGATCGATTTATTTATAATAAAAAGAACAACGAACTACTCTCACATACTCACACACATATACTCTATTAAGAAAGAGGAATAAGAAACGAAAGTGAGAAAAAAAAAAAGGAAGTAATATGATTAACATGTACTAAACAAGAGTTAGTTTGCGATCGTAAAAATATCCGGGTTTATTTGTAGTTTTAGTACTTTTATTATTATTAATTTATAAAATTAATTTTTTATTTTAAAAATTGATAATTTTGGTCTATTTATTTAATTTTTTAACTAAAAAAATGTCGACGTGATATATTTTAAATACCAAAAAAATTTAATTTTTAACTTCAATTTTTTCTTTTATATTTATAATTAATGACATATGAATAGTTAATAAATCTATATGGTTCTATATCATAAAATTGTATTTCAGATTATTTAAAACACGTCAAATTATTATTTTTTTAGTTCAAAAATCTGAGAGAAAAATCAAATTTGTCGACTTTTAAAATAAAAAGATCACTTTCGTGAATTGATAAAAATAAAGTGACTAAAATTATAATTAAGCCAAATATATATTATTTTAGATTATTATAAGAAATTTTATTTATGATATTATTGTTTTGATAATGATTATATTTTGTTACAGTAAATGTAAAGAAATTATTTATTAATTTTTAGCAATGAACAATAAAGATTGAGTCACATAATGAATAAATATTAGGTTTAGAAATACATTATTGAAGCTCGAATTGTGCATTATTTGATCTATTTACTTTGATTTTGACAATGATATTTTATCATTACTTAGAAATCTCTTGTGTCAGTTTCGTAAGTAAAATTCAATTGTAACTGCAAGAATATTAATATGTATGTAGAATTTAGTTTCGAACTCAAAATTCTTCACTTCTCTACATTTAAAGTATGTGTGAGTTTAGACACTAGAATATTTGAAATAAAAAAAAAAAATTTTGTGACAAATATAAATCCAAACTTTTAAATTTTAAGTGTTCTTATCCTCCAAAAATACAACATTAGGCCTCTTTGAAACACTTTTGCATTTTAGTTTTTAAAAATTGTTTTATAAATTTGATTTTAAAAATTGTTTTAAAGAATAGAATTAAAGAAAAAACTTGTTTGGGATACTTGTTTTTAAAAACAGTTTTAGAGATAAGAAAAAGAGAAAACCTATTTGATAATCTAATTTTTTAAAACAGATTTTGAATAAAAAAATTAAAAAAACTATTTGGTAATACAATTTTCATAATCTGTTTTTTTATATTAAATAATAAAAGTAAAAAGATAGAAAAGTTCAACCAATAACATTTAAATACAAGTAAAATATTTTAGTATAATTAATAAATATAATTTTATTAAAAGATTTTAATAAACACTTGTCTATTATTGTTCACTTCCTTAATTTTTTATAAAATAAGAGTAATTGCAAGTGAATAGAGTTTCAAATCCAATTGTAATTAATATAAAAATATATTATTTGAACACTATTTTTAAAATTCAATTGAAGAAAAAGGTATATAAAAATTTAACATAGATAATATCCACCAAGAACATAAAAATTAAGCCGAACCAACACAAATATTTAGGGAATATCCATCAACATTGTATATAATAAAATCTAAAAGATAGTAATTTGTGCAACTAATTGTGATGGTGTACCCACATCCTATCTCTAATACGATTCCTACTCATTGTCGTTTCAATCGCACCTTCATCAGATAACCTAGTTAAGTTATCGTTGGAGCTTGTTCCTTCTATGCCTGGACCTTCATTCACCCTCTCAAGTTCCATAGGATCCATTGCTTCCCATATGTTGAATAATTCATCTGGCAAATTCCACTTACGTATGTAGTTATGAATAGTACAACAAGCTATCACTATAAGTCTTTGTCTGGAGGGTTTATAACGAGGCATCAACTTCAAAATAGGAAATCTATTTTTCAACACCCCAAAACGACGTTCAATTGTCATCCGTAGAGATGAGTGTCTGTAGTTAAATAACTCTTCGGGACTCTTAGGTTATCTACCTTGGCCTCTATATTCTTGGGCATGATATCTTTCACCCCTATAAGGTGGAAGCAAACCTCTAGTACATGGATATCCAGAATCAATGAGATAAAATGAACCTTCATAAAAAAAATATGTTAGCTATACTAGTTAAATTCATCAATATATTGTAATTTTATTATGATATTATGATTTACCTCTAGGTGGCCAAGGAAATCCTGCATTTGGATTTGTAATTGCATCCAAAAAGAATTTTGAATCATGTGCACTTCCTTCCCACCCATAATATACATATGTAAACATCATGTTGAAATCACAAGCACACATGACATTTTGCGTGATTGTTGTCTTTCTACCTCTACATGAAATTTGTTTCTCTGCGGGAACCCATGCACTTATATGTGTACCATTTATTGCACCTATGCAATTCTATAAAGCATAACACAAACAAATAGAATCAGAACAAAATAATAAAGATAAGTGAAGTGAACTCAAATAGTTTTGATAATATGATATGCATACCTTGAACAAAGGATAGTATTTTGAATTATTCTTAATTCTTTCAAGCAACTCTATAGACTCTTGTTTTATGAGTTCTTTTCCCAATTGACACACTGCCCTTAATACTTCCTTGAAATTACGTGAGATTGTTTATGTGGAATGCTGAAAGCGGTTTGAAGTGACTCTATGATGAACATTATGACTAATTATGAATAAAATAGTGGCAACCTTCTCTTCGACAAGTACATCTCTTGAGTCACATAGATAGTTCTTCCTTCTTAATTAATTACAAAAATTAAGAAAACATTCCTTCTTCATCCGAAATAAATCAAAACAGCTTATTCAGATCCATTTAATACTTCAGCAACAAATTCACGACCAGATAGTGAAGATGTTATAACCTTTCCTTTATTAAAGACTTTATGATGATAGTCATAAATCACAATACTAGTAAGAAATTCTACAAAATCATCATCACTTTCATCAGAAGTAGAATCATCACTTCTATCAACATCAAATCTGGTTACAACCTGTCATACAATTTCATAACAAATTTAAGAACAAAATGATCCAAAAAAGGTTTGATAACATAACAAAACAATTCAAAACAACTCATAAAAAAAATGCATACAATTGTTCAGCAAATAGAAATAAGTACGCAACCATAAAGATCATAAACAAAGTACTAAAGAAGCATATCCAATCACTATCACCACATATCCAAGTAAAGTGTTATCCTTAATGTCTAAGTACCCATCCACGTTTCCTCTCTTTAGACATTGCGATAAACATTTCCTCCAATCAGGATCCTTAAACTTTTCAAGGGTTTTTCCATAGATGTCATCTGGAATGTCTTCTATCTCTTCAAGAGCAGCCACACACTTAGTCAGCGAACAATTAGATGTTAAACGAGAGGTAGCCTCCAGACTCCTATCCCTTCTTTTATCCTTATTCTTATCCCTGCTATACTTATCTGCTCTCGCCAAATATGCTTGAGCCCATGCTACAAGCGCATGTCCCATTTGTTGTGATGTTGACTCTTTTTTTGGATATTACATGTACTTTTTGTTTTCCACTTCGTGAATGCGCTCCATTGCTTGTATATCATCGTCTGAATAATCTTTATCAACATGTACATGACTTGAACTTCCAATGTTAAGGTATTGATTATCAAGCTCATTTTCTTCATCAGTATTTGGTGGGTCTTGCGTAGATGAATGGTGAAGCACTCCAGTAGCATTATTTTTGTTGAATATGATTTCCAAAAATTTATAATGGTCACATCCTTTCTTTTGAAATTGAGAAGCTTTCTCATGTACATAAAACAGAACAAGTGTAAGACCCTTAAATTTAAATTAAATTATGGATTGAATATCAAATGTATTTTGGAATATTTGTAAAGGTATTTGATATATGTATATTTCTATATGTATAGAAACATTTTTGATATTGATTAAAATTATTGAACGAATGATTATTTAATTTAATTACGAGTAGTTAAAATCGGGCAGTTGATCAAGATTTTATCTGCCAACAGAGTTGCGACGGGAGTATTTAGTTACTTGAGGGGAAAATTTAATTATAATATGTATATATATATATATATATAGTAAGTGAGGGGTATGCCTATATATGCGTATGCATGTGAGAAGCAAGGAAGGAAAAAAAAACAAAGAATCAGAATCAGAATGAGAAATACTTCCTCTCCTACCTGATGCGCACCAGCTCATCTTTCTCCTTCCTCTTTTTTGTTTTGCTTGTGTTGGTAAAGAAAAGAGCATTCTCAAAAGTCGAATTTCTTGGAAATCCAAGCGTTGAAACAAAAAGTGTCAAGAAGGAAAGTTGTTCCTCTCATCCTTATGGAGCTAGTGAACCAACTTTGGCAGCGACGACATGAGCGGGAATGTCGCCGACTTTTGTCGCGGTAACGTAAACGAGCAAGAAAACGTAACAAAGGTAAGGGGCACCTTCAAACTTTCAAGATTGCATTTAGGGCTGTAAATGCATGTGTGATGGATGATTATATGCGATGTTCTGTTTTGAAAATGAAACTGCCCTTGCATGTTGTTATGAATGAGAAAACTGCTTGTGGTGTCTGTTTTGTTGATGTTCTGTTTGGTTGCTGCCGTGGTTGATGTATTGATGATGTTTTGGTGTTGTGTTGATCCTGAAATCTGCCTTGCATGTGGTTTATGAATGAGTAAAACACATGTTGTTGAGATAATGCATGTTGAGAGTTGTTGTTGCTACTTTTAGTTGCTATTATTGATGATGCTTTTGTTGTGGTGTTGATGAGTAAAAATCATTGATGTTGTGTTGAGGATGTTATGGGTTTGAGGTTCAAGAAATGGTGATTACGTTTTGGTGTTGTGTTGGTTTTCAAAGAAAAGAAATTTGAAACTGTGTTGAAGTTTTCTGGAAAATCTCACCGTTTTTGAAGATGTATTCGGATACAGCACTGGCATATTCGAATACACTTCTGTAAAATTTCAGTTTTATTCAAATTTTGAACCTCGTATTCGAATACGACGCTTCGTATTCGAATACAAATACGTAATTTTTGCTTCTGACTTAGCATCTGTATTCGGCTACGACCCTGTTGTATTCGAATACATAATTGTAATTCTTGCTATTGACTTTGCATATGTATTTAGCTACAACCCTGTCGTATTCGAATACATATTTGCTGATTTTTGCCACTGTTTTCGCATCTGTATTCGACTACGAAAACCACGTATTCGAATACAGGATTGCTGATTTTTGCCACTATTTTGGCATCTGTATTCGAATACATTGCATTCGAATACAGATTTATTTTTTCTCAAAAAATTCTATTTTTAAACATTGGTTTATGCACTTAATGAATTACGAAACATTTGGAAGGCATGTGATGAATTAAATGAAGTTCTTGAGATTGTTTGAGGTGTATTTGGAAAACATTTGTAAGGCATGTGATGAAATTAAATGAAATTCTTGAGATTGTTTTGAGGTGATGGTGAAGTGTTGGGTTACATATTACATTTGCATGTTGGTTTCAGTGAAGAGAAACATAGTATGCTCATGCATTGCATAGTCAGGTGGTGACTGCGATGGGCCACAGAGTCGATGCGGTGACCGTGATGGGCCGCGAAGTTAAGTAGTAACCGTGATGGGTTAAAGAGTAGTTTCGCGTGTATTAGACGGTCTATTATATCCGGGTTCAAAGTAGTTTCGCGTGTATTATACGGTCTATTCTATCTGGGCTACGGAGTGGTTCCGCGTGTATTAGACGGTCCATTCTATCCGTGCGAGGATTTAACTTTTGTATATTTGGCCTGTGAGAGGCTAATACACATAAATGTAGTAACCATGATGGGTTATAGAGTAGTTCCGCGTGTATTAGATGGTCTATTCTATCCGGGTTCAGAGTGGTTCCACGTGTATTAGACGGTCCATTCTATCTATAAATCATGCTGGTCTGTGAGAGACTGCACGTGTGCTGGTCCGTGAGAAACTGCACCTTGGTAATTCCAAGAGTTGAGTACAGTGACATATACATATTGCATTGGGATGGTTGACCTGTGAGTCATGATTTGATATGAATTGATGAGTGGAAATTGAGGTGTGCAAGTATTTTATGAATTCTAAGTGCCAAATGAGTTGTTGTGATTGTTGATCATATTTGTACTTGCAACATGACTCCTACGTTAAACTGTTTTGTTTTCCAAAAATGTCAATGTCATACACTTTAATAAGTGAGCATCTTTATTCATTCTTGGTGTCATCAGCATTGGAGCATGCCATGAATATACTTGTTATTTTTTACATAAATGCTATGTGGTAATTGTTAATTTCGGTCGGTGACGCTTTACAATTATTGTGGAAAATTGGGCTTTGCCCTCAGATGATACCCAAACCCGTGCCACCGGCGGATACACTAGCGACGGAGACGCTGTTAGTTTTCCTTGATCTTCACGTATGAAGTATTTGTGGACAGCGCAGAGGGACGGACAGCTGGAGTGAAGACGAGACTTGTAGAGCATGCGTTGGAAACCGTGCTACTGTAGTTTTAGTGCATGATCAGATCAGTTTAGTCTTGTTGTATATAGCCTAGTGTTTGGTGGATGTATTTACTTGTTTTGGGATAATTGTATATCTATTCCGCACTCTGATAATGTTTTTAGTGGGTCCGTGATTCAAATTTTTGAGGTATTATGACAATGACTTTTGTTGATGTACTACCTTTTGATATATTAAAAGTATTAATTCCCAAAATTAAATTACTTGGCTATAATTATGATGTAATTATTTAACTACTTTTGTCGTTTTGGATTACAACGCCATATTATTTTGAAATGGTTTAATTTCAATTTATTTAAGTGGTTTAATTTTAATTTCTTTTAATTATTTTGAATTAATTTTGAAAATTTCTTTTATTTATTTTGAAAACAAAAATACACTCGCGCTGTTAAAAATCGGGGTGTTACAACAAGCATGTCATCAATTATGAGAAAATTTAAATAGTGAGGTAAAAATAGAACATAAAATACTGCAATTTAAATTTCATGAAACATAAAATAGAAGCACTTTGGTTGCACTTGCAGAAAATGGAAGCATTATCGGAAGCGTGACAAGAATACCAACTACTAAAATTACTGATAAAATATGGTTAATCTTCCAAGCATTTGGTGATATTGCCTATTCATATCCATACTCGATGCTTTTTCTTGAAATACAAGTTCCAAAGACATGGATAGACCGCACAATTAAAAGACAACCTCATTTATTGGGTTGTTCGTTATTGTTATTGTTATGGTAAGGATCTAAATGAATAAAGTGATATGGTGGTTGATACAGTGTATTTGAGTCCGAGTTATCAGGTGTTATCCCTGTGGTGAAGACATCTATTGCTGGCACTTGCATTGTTGGTCGTCTATGTGCTAGTAAAGCTTTTCTTAGTATCATTTACTATTGGTTTATAAAGGAGTACTCAATCTTGAGATGGCTCTGTCTTATTTTTTTATATGTATGTTATATAATTTTTCTTATTTTTGTTAATTTTGAATCAGATAACTGCACTGTTTTCATATTTAAATCATTATCATTTTTGTTTTACCTAATTAACTTGCCTTTCCATTTTCTTCTAGGAAACAAGAATGGTCTTCTTTTGCCCCATACCACCACATACCAAGGTAATTCCTACATTTTATATATATGCTTGTTTTTATTTTATTTTTGGTACTTTATGATGTTATTTTATTATAATGTACTATGGCCTTTACAAAAACATTTGTAACCTTAAGATAATATGTCAAACTGTTACTCAGCCTTTTGATTAATGATTTTGATTACTGTCAGTCAGCTCAGACTAGATGATGCAAATTCCCTGTTTCTATGAAAATAACAAACACTAAAGCCTATGTGTAATTGTAATTGAAAACAATTTAAAACTTACTAGTTTAGTTACCATTACCAAATTACGAACTCCCTTATCCAGTTAAGCTGAATTTGTGAAGTTTCTGAAATCCGTTTGTTTGTCTGCAAGTATGTCATAACTCTTTATCAATGCTCTACTCTCCAGGCACCTCTCAGTATTTGTTTTCAAATTTTTGCTGAGTCTAATTAACTCTTGTATGTCTTCTTTTGCATAAATTCTCCATTAATCAACTATTCATGTTTAGGATTTAACATAGACTTGAAGGGAAACTTATATTTCGTGTTAAGAATTCATGTAAGGAACTAGGAAGATTATCTCATTAACACAGCTAGTCTATCTAAATCCGATTAAATAACTTTTGACAGCTCAATCAAAACAGTCCTTGTTTATAATTTCAACCATAATTCTCTGGTATTTTTTTTAATTGAAAATAGATGTATTACAGAAGATAACCCCTGTAACCCCCGATTTAGAAGAAGAAATTAAATTGAATTGAAAATAGATGTATTATAGAAGATAACCTCTGTAACCCCCGAGCAAAATCTCCTCAGAGAAGAGACATTTCTGCCTCTACACAAACCAAAAGGTTTATAACTGAATAATGTTCATTTTTCCCTCTCTTGTTATCCATATCCTTTATATAACTACCATTCCCCTCTAACAAACTAGCCACATCAGCAAATATAACCAACTCCCCTATTTAAAAAATTCTTTGGGCTTAGGCACAAACCCAGTATCTAACATTCTCACTCTCCTTCACCTTTTAATTTAACAGAATTCATCACATAAATAGTCCACCCCTCTCTCAGCCACATCCGCATTCATCCCTTCCCCTTTCTTGTTTTTCCTAACATAAATACCCCACACCATGGGCTTGGCAGCTGATGTGCTAACTGTCTATTCGAGACCGAATTCACATTTGGGGTCCTAACATTGCCAGCCCCTTGAAAAACATGTTTGTCCTCAAGTCTGAGCTTAGGACATTGACTCTTAACACATATGTTTGTTTAGAAGATTATGACTATGAAATTCCATTGTGCAATGTTTGAGAGGACAGGAGATAAAGAACAATGATACAATTAAAATTTCATTTCCACAATTAAAAGAGTTATCGATTTCTGATGTGCCGAAGCTCAAGTGTTTTTGTTCAAGAGTATATGACTACAATATCATGGTGCCATCAATTGAAGAGTTTTCAAATGTGAAAAGATTTCCCCATGGAAATAAATCAGTGAGCATTAATTATTAGATAGTACCTGAAGATAATTTCGCCAGACCTCTTCGCTTGCAGTAACAGTGTTGGTGTCTGCATTCCACCCAAATCCAGTGTTCTGTAAAAGTGAATAGAACTCACGATACATGGCTCGTAGCCGGTGCATTTTTGCCTTTAGTTTATCCATTTTAAAGGAACGATTAGTCATAGAATTCAACCTAGTAGTCATTGAGTTCCATGTTCTAGCATGAAATACACAATTTGGCATATTTCCTTTTGTAACTTCATCAACCATAATATCAATAAAAGCTTTAGTTACAAAGTCAGGCCAAAGCTTTGATTCAAGACTATCAACATTAGTTGCCATCTATAAAAAAAATAAGCAAACTCATGATCATAAAAAAGAAATGTTCAACTATAAAACAAAAGGTTAAAGAATTAAACAAAAAATTGCAATTGATTCATAAAGAGAAATGTGGCAGAATAAACACTAGTAATTTTCCTCATTAGTATTTCAAGAGCACTATGAAAATGAAGAACCTAATAAGAAAAACCAAAGAACAATTGAGAAACACACAATCCTTACATGCATAGCATACAAAATTCAGCACTCAATCAATGAGTTGATAAAAAAATTTCATAATCTACAACTTTCTATATTAAGATATTGGATAAGAACCAACCAAACTCATGATCCCAAGTTTTCTTGACCAATTTTTCACTTAGAAAGTAGCTAGGTTACCTGTCCAGCAAAGGCAAGCGCGGCAGTGGGTGTAGGCGCATCATGTGTGGCGGAAAAAGAGGAAGTCGTAAGGAATTGTGAACGAAAACTTGAATTCTTCATGTTTTTTCAAATTCTCCAACCTGTTTAGTAAACTATATTTATCCAAGTTATTTTGAAAACAGGAAAGAAAGCGGCGACGGGTATTTGCAACTGCCGTTGCCGCCGCCTTATTTCGTGATCACAGATTGTTTGCAGCAAAAATTATGTAACAAGAATTCTTGTACTGTTTTAGGTACTGTTTTCAATTTTCAAAAATTAAAGAGAAAAATGAAACAAAAATAAAACACATAAATAAAAGATGATTTCGTAAACACCAAATAAGTAAGGAAATCAACAAACGAAACCAACTTAATTCGAAAAATAAAATTCAATTTAAAACTTAAATTCAAAAAAACCATATACAAAGGAAAGGAAAAGAAAAACTAACCAAAGAAATTATCAGAGAGAGAATGGAGATTACATCAATAGTCAAGAAGAGGGAATGAGGTGGATGAACTTGATCGAATCGCAAGTTATAGTTCTAGGGTTCACCGTTTTGGCATGCCTCCATGGTCGCACATCGCGTTTCTGCGTGATTTCTTTTCCATCGTTTCTTAGGGAGAGAGAATGAGGAATTGTTTTTATTTTATAAGTTCAACGTAATTACAATTATGACATTAATGAAAAGTAACTTCTCCGTGTTTTTTCTTTTTAAAAGTTTAAAACTGAAAAACAAAACACTGTTTACATGTTTTGCTTTTTTAATTTAAAAAAATATAGTATTAAAAACAATTTGACAAAACAATTTTTAAAAATAAATAATTCAAACAAATTTTTAAATTTTTAAAAACTAAAATAGAGTTTTTGAGATTCAAATCAAACATGCCCTTAATCTCTTTTCTGAACTTTTATCTCTTTAGTTTATACTAAAATTTTATCATGTTATTCCTATTAAATAATTTAAAATAGAATATTGTATCGTTCTTTCATTCATACTAATTTAGAAAATATTTTTTATTTATGTTAAACGTTCAATTTTCTTATAAGAAGCCAATGTCATGGTAGGTGATGGAAGGGGTATCAATGTAAATTGCAGCTGCGCTTTCTAAGAAAGCCGAGTGGTGTGAAAGGGGAGTTTTTTACGCATCACTTGGTGTTTGGGGTTTGACAAAATTGATAGTATTGGATGGTGAAGGAAAAAAAGAAGGTGGTGAGTGACTTCAACAAAGAAAGGTGTTCCAATTAATAAAATTCCGAATCAAGTTGTACCAATTTATTATTATAGATTAAACAAAAAGTGATTTTAACTTAGAAATAATTTTAATGAAAATTTATTTAAAAATAATAAAAGTCATTTAGTAAAAATTTGTTTTAAATTTAAAAAATAATTTTAATATTCCATAATTTAGATATTTATTTTTGGAGTTTTAACATAATAAAAAATATATCTTGAAAATGATTTTTATGACAAACTACTCACAATAGCTTATCATTTTAAGCCTTTTTGAAATTATATTATCCAAAAATTTGTAGCAAAATGATGAAATACTTAAATTGAGTTTTTTTATAAGCTATTCATATCAATTTGTGTTGAGTTTTTTAAGCTATTCAAATCAAAAGTAGTTTTTAAAAATTATTTTTAGCTATAAAGATATTACTAGGTTGAGTTTTGGACTAAATCGTTTTCTTTAAGACATTTTGCATCACCGCCTAAAACTGTGCAACCAAACTATCAACAACAATGTTCCTAGGGTAAAAACAGCTCAGTTACAAAATGTATCGGTATCTACTGCACTAAAGAAAATCGTTTAAGAATTACACCATAAATATGACTATAATGGCCACTTGCAAACGGAGCAAACTACAACATGTAAACCACTCTAAAATTGAAGGAACAATGGTATTAGAACCACTTTAAGACCGAAGGGTTATTGTATTAGGACCAGTCTAAAAATATTGAAGGTACAAAGAAAAGGTAGAAGTGGCTTGGTAGTGCGTCGAGCAAAAGAGAGAGAATGGAGAAAGTTGAGAATTGCATTAAACTTTGGTGTGTTTTTCGCAAGAGCTTGACACTCTATATAGTGATGGAAGCTATTCCATATGCATAAACTATTTAATGTGGGGCTTTAGTATTTATAGAGTTGAAAACGACTCAATATACGAAAGCTTTCCAACGTGAGACTTTAACAAATTTTAAATTCACACACCCTAACATACTCTCTATGCTCCAAAAATCTTCCACTTGAATTTAAAAAAGTGTTTTTGAAGTAGCGTCAAACGCTTTTATAAGATTGTGCATAAACAAATGTATTTTCTAACTTGAACCTTTGCATAGTGAGTAAGATTTAAATTCAACAAGAGTGACTTGTAGTCTTGAACTTTATCTCTGATATCAAATCTACTTCCAACCTTTTCATATGGTGTATTCTCAAAAGTCTGTGCATTAATAGCATTGCACGTCTATCCTAGTATAGTGAACACTCAAGCAAATCTGCCTCATAATTCGATAGGAAGCGACCCCTACTTCCATATTCACATAAGTGAGTATATCAAGAGTACTCTTGTAGCTAGGTACTCCACATCATATAATGTATAGATCTCATTAAGAGTTTCTATTACATCATCCTTTTATTGCTTCAAGAATCGCGCTTCTTCAATTTATAATAGTATGTTCATCTCATATCACTTCACAACTTGTTATTACCCATTGAACCTAATTCTCGGGATCTCTAGTCTTTTAAGTCCGATTACCATCACAAGTGACTTATTGATCTAAAGGTAATAGCCACTTCCTTTTGTATGTGTTTAAAACTTTCTCTCTAGTTAATCTTTTTGTCAAAGGATCAACTAAGTTTTCATCAGTGCGTAAACTCACTCATTTGAAACTAGAAAGGATAAACTCGCACAATTGAAAAATTTGAATGAGTTAAAGTGCATTTAAACCTTATATTAAATAGCGAGATTTTACTTATAAAGGAACCACACAGTTAGGTCACGTATCAAACATGAATAATTAAAATCACAAAACACCACATTAAGATGGAAAGAAAATAAGACAATGGCAAAAACCAATTTACCAATAAAATAACTAAATAAGACAAGGAAAATCCAAAAGAAAAAAATTAATGGGCAAAATAAATAAATAAAAGACTACACCATTAGAGTAAGACAATGAATATTGTACCATGTTGTGAAGGCTAATTCCAACAAGGTTTCTAGAACCCCTCAGATAACATGTGGTGTGGCCAATTGTAGGTGATGCCAGGCCTCCTGGACAACAATTGTTAGATCTCAACCCTATAGTCGATACTATCAAAAGGTAATTTGGGATTCAACTGAAACTAATTTATATGCATATGTATAGGAGGCCCTATCTTGAGTGGGTGGATAAATTTGTGCCCTTGTTTAGAGGCTATAAAACTCATGATTTTGCTACTTTTTTTAGGGAAGATGACAAATTAGTAATGGAGCACATTCGAAGATTTACCATGCAGTGTGGTGAAGGGAACCAAAATGAATTCCAAATGTTACAATTGTCCCCTTTATCTTTGACACGAACACCTTTTGTGTTGTATTCCTTTCTCCTACTGAACTCAATTAAGAACTAGGCAAGCGTGAAAAGGTGTTTCCATGACAAGTTTTATCAGCTTCAACTTGAAGTTACAATGGCCAATCTAATGAAGTTGAAACAATAAATGGATGAATTGGTTGTTGACTTCATTGAAAGGTTTAGGAAAAAGGTAGACAAGTGTTCAGGCCAATTATCAAATATAAAGTATGCTTAAATGGCCATCAATGGCATGCATCCTCAAATGTTGGAAAAATTAGTTGGACATGCTTGCCATGACTTGAACGAACTAGCTTCCTGAGCAGTACACATTAAACAATTCATTCAGGAAAAGAAGAAGAATTGTGCTAGCTGAGGAAGAAGCCCACACCTAGTCTCCATTATTAATATGGAAGAATCTAATAATGATATGTCAACTGAGTCCACGAAATACATATTGATAGTTGAAATTCTAAAGGTGAAAAACTATTTTTGTTCTTCCCTAAGGCCTGCCAAAGGGAAAGGTAACACTCCATTAGATACCATTGTCGAACATGCCTTTGATATCACTAAAGTTGATTAGGTATTTGATTATCTTCTCAAAGATACGAAGATACGACTATTAGATGGTCATAGATACCTTCACCTAATGAATCAAAGGTAGTAAGCACTACATATGACACAACTCATGCAACCACTCAATGACTAATTGTATTGTCTTCCTCAAAGATATTCCGAAGAACATAGTGAAGGTGCAAACACGAGAAGGGGGGTTGAATTGTGTTTGCCAAACTTTGAATCTTTTTGTTGTTTTGTTGAAAGTTGATGGGATTTACTTGATAAATAAATAATCAGACTTAGCAGCTGAAAATAATAGCATAAGAACACAACAATTTATCCTGGTTCACCATTAACTTGGCTACATCCAGTCCTTTCATCCTGAAGGCTTTAATCAACTAATTCAAAATCTTTGAATTACAGCACCTGACCCTCCAAGCTAGTCTTCTCAAACAGCCTGACAACCCCAGACTTTTGAGGAACGAAAACAACACCTTGACTCTACAAATCAAGTCTTCTCCTACCAATTTGACAACCCCAAATTGAAGAAGGAATCTACACCACTATCGGGTTTGATTACAAGGGTTTGGAACTCTGCAAAGTTGCTTCTGGAAAGCTGATTTGTTGCACTGAATTTCTCTCTCGAAAACACTTAGAAATTTTTTGCTTTTGCACTCAATTGATTCTCTCTTTTGAACTATCTGATTGTGTTGAATATGAAGCTTGAGTTCTTGTGTTTTTCGATGCTTGATGCTGCTGCTTGAAGCTTCCTTTTATAGCTGCAAATTGGGCTTTGTCCAAGCTTAAATTTGAAATAGATCTTGCTCAGATTTCCTTTGAAAATACTGTTGGCCAATTCTGTTTCACTTAAATAAAAATCGTATCTTTTTAACTTCAGATTGCATTTTAAATTTCTGTTGACCAATCTTGTTTCTTTTAATTTCAAACCATATCTTTTTAAGCTTCAGATTGCATTCGAATTTCTTCAAGTCTTCAGTAAATTTTTGAATCAAATCCCCTTAATACTTTGATCAAATTTCTATCAAAATTTAATCAAGTCTTCTTCGAACTTTAATCAAGTCTTCTTCGAACTTTAATCAAGTCCTCACTGATTTGCATCATGATTTAAATTCTGGACCATATGATCTTCTGATCTCAGCCAACACTAGACTATGTAATATGATCTGCACCAATTTTGTGATCCTCTGATCTCGGTTAACACTGGATCATATGATCTGATCTGTACTATTTTATGATCCTCTTATCTCAGCCAACAACGCACCATGATACTTAAATCTGGACCATTGATCTGAACATTTACCCTTTGATCTGGACCAAGTCTGGACTGAATCTGGATTGAATCTGAATAATTTTGGACTTATGATATTTTAATCTGGACCATTGATCTTTTAATCAGGACATTTATCTTCTGATCTAGATCAAGTCTGGACTGAGTCTGGATTGAATCTGAATAAAATCTGGACTTATGATATTTTAATCTGGACCATTGATCTTTTGCTCTGGACCAAGTCTGGATTAAGTTTGGACTGATTCTTATATTCACGACCAAGCTATCTTCTGGTCAGGATTAAGTCTGGACCAAGTTTTACTTATGATTCCTTCTAGTCTGGACCAAGTCTCCCTTTGACACGCTTCCTTCTGGTCTGGACCAGGTCTCCTTCTGGACTCTGCTTCCTTCTGATCTGGGCCAAGAAAGATATCCTTTGATGATGTTATTTGACCTTTGATGTTTGCCTTTGATGACATCCTATGATATTCTCTGGAGGTGAATCCACTGGTTTCCTCTGGATGCATCCTCTGGTACCCTCTGGATGTTTCCTCTGGCCGAACCTTCTGGTGACATTTCTATCCTCTGGTTGCTTCCTCTGGATGTATCCTCTGGTGGTGTCATCCTCTGATTTTGCACAGCTTCTGATTTTTTCTTCTAAGTCAAAATACAATTTACATAAAATACTTTTGTTAACATCAAAACTTTGATTGAAAGAACCAACATGGTTCCAACACATAGTCATGGTATCGTTTGCTGAACCAACATGGTTCAGATCAATTGGAAAAGGGAATAACTCATTCACATAGATACAGCAACCTAAGTGCATTGCAAGTGAGTCCAAGATAGAAAACATGCAGTTGGGAGGATATCTTTTGAAATATTAGGTACTGAAGTCACACCAACATGTTGTAATCCGAAATCTTGAAAGTCTCCCATGATTGGTCGCCTCATTGGAGAATTGGTCAGTCACTACTTTATTGTAAAAGTTCTTATCCATTAAAGAAAATTCAGAAGACTTTGCTAGAGGCATATGGTATGACCATCCCAAAGGGAAAGAAACAAGTCGCCAAAGTTACCATAGAAAAAGGTACGACTTCTCTTAACGTAGTTATCAAGGACAGTGGTGAATTGATAACACAAAGAAAGTGAAAACTCGCCAACAAATACCCCTATGGAACAATGGGTGGTCAACCCAAAGTTGGAGGATTAGGTAGCACTAGTGGCCACCCTTACCAAGACACATAAGGGAACATATTAGATGAACAAATTAATCCAAAAGATGAAGCAAACTTTGTAGATGATTGTTAAGATCCAAGGGCAGAAGCAGAAATAGGTCTTTTAATCCAAGGTCTTGGAAGATCCAGGGAAGACGTTTCCATAATAAGTAGTTAGTATTGATTCTAACATAGTAGTGTTGGATGATCCAAATATAGAAAATCAACATGTGCAAAGATTTGAAGCCTGTGAAATCTTTGATAATGTTGTGTCAAACGCTCAAGAACATATAAAAAACGAGCCTGAATCAATAATGGATAATTGTCAACCCAGGTAACACTTTAGGAAGCAACTGATCACAAAAGTATGGTGGTTTCAGTTGACTTCTCCTATTCATTAGATGAGACACTCGAGAATTATTCCAAGTTTCATGAAGAATCAATCCTAGATACCTTGTTCAAGAAAACACAAACATTGGTATGGCTTTCATAGATACCATTGGTCTTATCTCTCTTGAATTTTGGGGGAATGTTGCTCATCCAAAGGAATTGGAGGGAGATGTGTTCATAGAAGATATTAAGTGAGCTACCTTAACTATTGGCAAGGAAGCCAAAAGTATATTAATCAAAAAGCCAACCTCGGGTATGGTAAAACATTTTAAGCCGTTGTTCGTTAAAACTACTATCAATGGTAAGATGTTCCGTCGAGTCTTTATTGATGGAGGGGTTGTCCTCAATGTTATATCAATATTAACTCTAAAGAAATTGGGAAAAAAAATGATCTCATCCAACCAACATGAAGATGGAAACCTTTTTGGGAGTAGCCTCTAATGAATTAGGCGTTCTCATAGCCGATGTCATGGTGGGGCCAAAGGAAATAAGGCCAGCCTTCTTTGTCATATATGGAAAACCTGCATCTTTTGTCATATTAGGAAGAGACTGAAATGACAATGTTGATCACAAGAAAGGGGGTTTGAATTGTGATTCCCTTTTTAAAGTTAATTTATGTATTAAATTTTGTTGACTCAAGATTGATCTTGGTTTGATAAACAATAATGAAAAAACATTCTTCCTCTTAGAATATAACAATAAAAACTTCACAAAGTGATTAGTGCTAAATGAGTGAAAAATAAAAAGGATATAATGGAAGGAGAATTCACACAACAATATATCTTGGTTCACTCAAAGTGGGTTACATCCAGTTCTCATAGTTTGTGAGATTTTTCACTAAGTGTTCAAACAAGAATATTCTTGCTTTTCCTACTGACGTTTGTGATTAGTCTTGACCAGTTACAATATTTCTCCTTTTAACATTGAAAGGATTTTCAATGATTACCTTTCAGTCCAGAAAGGATTTTACAAGTCACCTTTTAAATACAAAAAGATTTCTCCAATACACTTAAACTTTCTAATTCTAGTGTTTGAGTTTCAACAAAAATGATTTGAAGAGGATTGATGGGTCAGCCTTTACTTAACACGTGTTTGAGTTTAATTTTCAGCAATCAGACTCAAAGAATAGAACCTTAAATCTAATGAATAAGAGCTGGCGCCTTTGCTTGATTCAAGAGCTTATATTTCTCAAGAATGATGATTTAAGTGAATGTCTGTTTGCACTTTGAACTGATGATCTTTCCTTTGACTTGAGGTTCCTTTTATAGGCTTCTTGAAGGCCTGTGTCAGCTCATATAGCTGTTGGAAGACCAGGCTATTAGGTCTATATATTAATAGGCATGTGTTGTAAATAAACAAAGAATGTTTCTACTTGATCATCAGAATGTTCTTCGTTTATGTTTTGGGTAACTGCTTGGATTTTTTCACTTTTGACAGCTGTTTGTAAATCATGCTTTTCCGTACTTGCATCAGTGATGCAGTGCCTTATTTGTCCAAGATGTACTTGCTTATCTAAGCCATCAATTTTGAAGATTAGTCCTGCTATTTACTCTTTATGCATTGCTTTGACTTTGTTGATTCTTTTGACGAATCTTTCCAAAATATTCTTGAGTAATAAGTTTTGTTCTTTTGTAATAAATACTGGTGATTTGCCATGAAACTTGATGTATTTTCGTAGCCTAGATCGGTCTTGAATTCAATAAGGATTTGTTCTTTAGTAAACTAGAACGTTTGTTGAATTGATGTTGTGAAAGCCAGATTGATCTTTGTTTTCTATTTTAAGAATCAGAACAACCTTGATCTTTTAGATTGATCTGTTTCTTCTAAATTGATCTTTGTTATGTTTGATGCTTATCTTTGATTAATTCACTCAAAAACACATGTTAAATAGCAACACATTTTTAGAATCATAATTACACGATTAATTAACTTGTTTGATTATCATCAATTTCTTGGAAGACTTAAATGAATTAGTATAGGGATATGCTCAACAAAGTACTTTTGATCAAATTAATGAGGCTTTAGCTAATCCACCAATACTTATGCTTTAAATGCCAAGTAAACCACTCAAGTTATATATTGTTACTGAAGACGAGGCAATTGGCTGCTTGCTTGCCCAAGTTGCCGATGATGGTGCATAAAGAGCAATATATTATTTTAGCCGAATCTTAAATGATGTAGAAACAAGTTTTACACCTATTGAAAAATTACATTTATCATTGTTCTATATTTGTACTAAACTTGAATATTATTTGTTACCAAGATAAATTTTAGTCTTGTGCAAGATTGACATAGTTAGATATTTACTCAATAGACCCGTTTTGCATGGTCAACTAACGAAGCAGGCCATCAAATTTAATGCTTTTGCATTAAAATATGTGCTCCTACAAGCAGTAAATGGTCGGGATCTGGCAGACTTTTTAGCACAACATTTGTGCATGGAATTCCAAGATCCACTAACCGAGTTAAACCTTGTTGTGAATGTCAACCCCCAAGCTTCGATGTTTGACGAATCTAGAACCTAAAAGGTGACATTGTTAACCTAAAAGGGAGACTTTGGAAGTCTTAAGAGCAAGCTAGATCCTATGTTTTCCGATAATCACATGGAATATGAAGCTATGATCACATGACTTAGGATACTAGTAATCATGGTGATAGATTATTACCACATACAGGTCAAGGGAGGTTCCCAACTAGTGGTTCAACAAGAAACTGGAGAATACCAATGCTTGAACCTAAACCTCTAAAGAAATTGCGAAACAACTAGCAAATTGTTGCGCATGTTTGTTGGTGTAGTTGTCATACACGTTCCTTGTGAAGAAAACAAAGAGGCTAATGAATTAGCTCAACATCCACCTTTTGGGAAAATATTTGTCCCAAAATATAAACATTCTTTCAATTTATAAGATACATTTAATTTTTTTTTCAAACACACTCATTATTAATACTACTAATTTATCTTTGAAAGATGAAGAATTAAAATTAAACACAATTATACACGAATGAAATTTAAGTAATAGCTACACATAAAATAAATACACTAACTACCTACTTTTAGTAATATATGTGAAAACAACAATAAGTGTTTGTAATTAGGGTCAATTTTTTCCCCTAAGGATAACTATAATTAATGACATAAGTAATATTCGATTTGTTTATATAGTCAATATTAGTAATTAATTGTTTTTTTATAAGGGATTAAACTTATGACTTACCGGCTATACCAACTCCCCCGAAACACCTTATGATTTTGGAGGTAGTATACGAATAATGTCACATATTTTAGAAAATTTCGAGAACTATAATAATTGATGTCTTCCTTTTTAATGAGCAATTGAAAGAACCCTTACCCTACTTGGACGTACCTTAAGCAATTAATATTAATTAAAATCAACGATTTTAAAAAAAGGAAAACTTACATTTAGATAATTTTTTTAAAGAAGCTTATAAATTATAAATTATTTAGACATAAAAAGCTTATACTCTTTCATTAAGGATCAATTTATACAAAAATATTATATTAAAATAGTGACTATTTCAATTTTTAATATAATATTAATTTTTTATCAGATTTTTATCATGTGATTTCAATTCAATTATTATTTTTGGGTATTAAAAGAGGAATTTACTGTTTTTTATTTTTCATTAATAATAATTAAGTAATTAATGAAATTTAGTTAAAGATGAATTGTTGGACAAAATTTAAATTTAAATTTAGACTAAAATAATTATTAATCCGACTTTTGTTATGTTTTGGTCAAACTCTAAATTACTTTGCCTACTTTTCTTAGAAAAAATTAAATAAAAAATAATAATAACCATAAATACATCAATATTTAATATTTAATAGTATAATTTAATAAAAATATCAATTGTTTTTTGACTAAGTATCATTTTCTCTTTTAATTATATATTTTTTTAATAAAAAGAACGTATTTGGACATACTATCGAAAATGGCGTATCTGTACATAAGTTACGCAATTAATTAATTAATAATTAAAAAAAATGAAAACTTAACAGTATCCTTCGTTCTACCAAAAATCACATACGGGCGAATATAATCAGAATTATTTTCGGAGATTCTCTTCTTCTTCCCTTCCTTCTGCTCAAAGGTTCTTTTCCATTTGCGTTTGGAGGGTAGAAAAGGAAGAGGAAGAGAAAAATCGAAAGATAGAAATGGGAGTGTTTTCCAATAAGATCGATCGTCAACAACTCAAGCCTGGTGATCACATTTACTCATGGAGACAAGCTTACATCTACGCTCATCACGGTCTATTTCTTTTTTATATTTTTCTCTTTCTGGTTATTCGTTGTTTGCTTTTGTTTAATTAACACAATAGAATAGATTCTGGGTATTTTATTTTATTTTATTGAAAATGGTTTTTTTTTTTTTGTTGCTGTTTTTATATTATAACTCATTCGCATTTAGGTTTGGATAATCATCAACTTTGAGGCCCAGTAGATTTTTTTTTGTATTGCTGATGATAACTGTTTTGTTATGATTTTCGTTATTTTGTTGTTGTATTGGAAAATTTGTTGTGGATGTGTTGGGTTAAGACTTATTTTGTTTAGAAAGTGAATTTAGGTTTAAGAAGTTTCATGTGTTGGGTTAGCAGTGTAGTCTAAGCCAACTTGAAGTGACACTTCAAATTGAAATTGTGTCCGGTGTCTGACAAGTTTAGCGTATGTCACGACACCGTCACATTATGCGTGCATTTAATTACTTTCACTTTTCTTACATTATTATCAGTGTCTACATGTTAGTGTCAATATTGTGTCAGATATCCATTCACTGTGTTAAGGCTTCTTAGGAAGCAACATAGTTGTTGTTGAATCAAGTGAAATTGGTCATAAATTTAACAATTAAAGATGTATAATGATAACAATAATGCTTGTATGCTGGAACCTTTGGATCTTTCCAAATTTTAAAGGGAGTTTGGTTCTTGCTCTCTGGTGGTTGTTGGGGTGATCTCATTTGTGGTGTGTTATAACTTTAGGATTCTATATAGTATAAAAGAGATAGGAAAATGATAAGGCTTGTGGTGTTGATATTTATTCAAGCCCCACTACCATATTATTGACAGATAATGATATGTTATATTGAGTGGTTATTTGGAGCCTATGAGCCATGTGAGTCCTACAGGGTTGAGATTCGAAGTTCTAATTATGCTTAAATAAATTTATGAATGACTTGATATTTCTTTTGACAATGGATTTTGTGTTGTGAATTTGTTTAACTTGGAATCAATGTTGTCAAATAGCTGCTATAGCAGAACTATAGCACTATAGCATAGCGGAAATTGAACAAATCATTATTGCGGAATTTAGTACAAAGTGCTTCCAAATAGCTGCTATTGTGATACTATACACTATAGTGTAGCGTAATTTGTATTGTGAGCAGAGCACCAACTGGTGATCTCATTGGCAAGCAGAGCATCAAAGAATCTGGAAAAGAATTTGTTTTAACCTAAGAAGCTAGTGCATATACCCTCCAACTCTTTATTTTTGCTTAGAGACACTAGTGCTCATGTTTATTTTATTTTGTTTGACTTTTCTATAAGTTTGGCATTGTTTCTATTACAAAAGTCTTTTATTGCTGTTATTTCTCAAGGATTTGAAACTTTAACCCTTATGAAATAAATAATAAATTGTTGACTATCTTAATTTTTCCTTAGGATTTGTTTGAGAGTTGGGAGGGAAAGGAAATTAAATATGAGGATAGTCTTTCCCAAACAAGAGTTTTTGGAGGGGACGGGTTAACTTTAGTGTTGTCGATGACGGAAGCCCAAAAAATAGCCTATAAACAATCCATTGCAGTCTATGGCGCCACCATGGCGGGCATCCCTAATATGGTGGTTGCCAAAAAATCTGCTATGGCCATCATTCAACAAAGCTGGTTGACTTATGACTAATATTATCTTTGTTTGAGACTTTGAGTGTGTTGTAAAGAGGGAAATTATTTGAGAATTTTTTCAAAGTCCTCCAAAATCTGTCCTCATTTTTTGAGTCCTCCCGTCCAGTTCTTCCTCCCTTTCCTCTCAACACCTCAACATGTTTCTCCTCCCAATTCTAAAACAGAACCTTAGGGGCCACTTCCATGTGGCTTGAAAAAACCATCAAAGAAAAATAAGTCTTGGGATCTTCTGGAAATCTTAGACTATTGAATTTTGTGAATATAATCTTATTGCATTTTGTACATTAAGATATAAAAATTATGAGTTCCTTATAGTCTGTCACATTTCCTGGAAGTATTTCGATGAACTGTTTGTCAGCTATTCATTGGTATTGCCAGTTGAGGGTGAATCTTTCAGTCTTTGTTTATTAAATATGATGGAACTATTTGGTAGTAGGATATTCAAGTTTCACAAGATATCTATATATGGACAAACATACAAGGTAAACACAAACTTTGTTTTGGTATTAATGCGAGCCAATGTTGTATTTGATTAAGCATTTCAACCAGATTCATATTTAATAAGATGCCATTGCTCTAGTTGCATGCGTTAGTCCTTTCGTCCCTATTGACTCTCAGCAATTTGGAAACTTCAACATGAAATGGACTTAGAAATCTGTGATTTTTGCATCTTTAATGTGTGATTCTGAATTTGACACATCGGTTTTGCCAACTGCTTTTGTGCAAAATTGCAGGAATTTATGTTGGGGATGGAATGGTGATCCACTTTACAAGGGGAGGAGGGCAAGAAATCGGAACAGGAACCGTGTTGGACCGTTTCCTTTGCAGTTCATCACCTTCTAATGCTACCGAAACTCCGTGTCCGAAATGTGGTGACCAAAATAAGACCGATGGTGTCATCTCTTCCTGTTTGGATTGTTTTCTCTCTGGTGATAATCTATACCTCTTCGAATATGCTGTCTCGTCCGCATACTTTCTAGCCAAAGCTCGAGGCGGCACCTGCACCCTAGCAGTTTCTGATCCAACAGAAGACGTCCTTCGCCGTGCCTCATTTCTTCTTGAAAATGGATTCGGTGGTTACAATGTTTTCAACAACAACTGTGAAGACTTTGCAATTTACTGCAAAACAGGTCTGCTTATATTCACAAGCATCAGTGTCGGCCGGAGCGGACAAGCAGCGTCTTGCTTGGCTGCTGCTAGTGCTGTGGTTTCTACTCCGCTTCGTTTTATGACGACAAGTTTCAGTGGTTTGGCTGTGGTTGGCTATGGCATGTACTGTGTGAGCCGATTGGTTTCTGATATCGGAGTTCGCCGTGATGTTTCCAAAGTTCCAGTGGAAAGGCTAATAGCTTCACCTGACATAGGTGAACCAGAGAAGACAGCTGAGATGATAAAAGAAGATTAGAGTTGGTTGGATAAACTCTCATGTTGAATGTTAAACTCATATGTAAAGATTATGAATGTCTTGTTTGTTAAATGTATACTGTGATGTTAAATTGACTGTTTGTATTTGTGCATTTTATTACTTCTTATATGGATGATGTTATTCACAAACAATACAATATCAATGTCAGCAATTAAAATTTATTTTATAGATTATAATTTTTTTTACCAAAGTTAGTTGGATATATGCATAATATATTAGAGGTGTTTTCTCCCTTAAGGATAATTCAAATGTGTATTAGTTTTGCTGTTAAATTCTTTATATTTAAATATAAATATATAAATTTGCGGTGTTCTATTGGTTATATGTTTGAAAATATTTCATATCGAATTATTTAGGGGATATTCGTTGAGAAAAGAAAATGAACCGTGTAAGTATGTGATATTAATTTTTGAAAAAATGGTTACAAATAGGCCTACTAGTTTTATACTAATGTCAGTAAAAATAAAGTACGTATGTGATATTAATTTTTGAAAAAATGGGTACAAATAGATCTACGAATTAGAATTATTATTATTATTATTATTGTTGATGTCGTTAATTATTATTATTATTATTATTATTTAACTAAAATATGAGTTGCAATATTAGCAGTTTCTTTTGTATATGAAACATGGAAATTAGAAAAATAAATAGGACTTATATAATTTGAACTAGCATGCATTGCACAAACCATAATAAAAGATTTATGTGTCATACTTTTTTAACAAATCTTCGAGCATCTAGATAACATAAAATCAGATTAGTTAATATGTGTCATGCTTGTTTTGCAAGAAGAGTAAGCTTAAAAGCTTTTAAACTTCATTAATCTTCCTTTATTTTTATGCTGAGCAGCTATCTAGATAAGATAAGGTTTCACTATTGTTGGTATCCCTGTAGATTTTCATATTAATTCTATTATTTAATTATTTTAAACAAAGTGTTGATAATGATAATATATGTGTTAAACCACATGGAATAAGATATGGCAAACAAATAATTTATATAGTGAGGCAGTTCCTCAATTTTAAATATTGTTTTATATAGATGAGTTAAACTCAGTTGAAAAACCTTAGAAATTTTTTTTACTCAAAAATCTTTAAATCTATGAAGCATTCTTGTTTTCTTTTTAAATAACGTTGAATAGATTAATTCATAATGACCAAAAGTTGGTGGTGTTATATGTTAATTATTTTATATACAGTTATTATAATTTTTATGTAAAAAAATGCAATTTTTTAGAGGGCCCAACTGGATTTGAATCAAAGACCTCTTGATCTACAGAAAAATGCTCTACATTGAGCTATGAATCAAGTGCTTGTTTATAAAATTTAATACCATACTTTTGTTGGATTTGTGTTGGTGACAATTGTTGCAAGACTTTTATAGTAAAGTTGTTGATAAAGATTATATGTAGCAAATTCCAAAGCATATTGTTACACTAGCCTTTATGTTCGATTCGCTCCCACCAATCAGATGCAAATGAGATAACCAGTGAATCCCCTTCAGGGTACTTTGGAAAAGCTTGATGTGATTAGCACTATCACACAAAGAGTATCTTTCAATAGTATGTTACAAAAGAATGTTTCCTATTCTTTACTCATGCATTAAAGAAGAATAAGATGACTTAGAATATAAGAATGAGTGAGAAAAGTGGATAGCAATCTCCAAATTTTCGTTATATTTTTGTTCATTTTATCCAAAGTGACACTATTTATAGAAAAATAACGTCACTTGAGAAAAGGTACAACTCTTGGTTCTGCCATTCAGATTGTAAAAGGGTATATACATATAACGTTCAAATAATAACTGAATAGTTGCAACAGTCCAGTAGTTGCCAGACGCCTCCTTTTCGCGCAAGACCTGGTTTTGACGCCAACAAATGTGGACCTTAATGTTAAACACAAAGAACACAATCACTGAGCCAACAATTATATCATGTCAATTAGAACCAATTATACATACATATATTCACCAATATTTTGGAAATATCTCACAATCCCCCACCAATTTTCAAAATATACTTAGTCCCATAATTTTGGAAATATCATGGTTTCAGATAATGGTATCTTACGATTTGAACCACTACTTAGTAAACTATGGGTTTCACTTATCCCGAATAAATTGGTAGACAAGCTTTGAACCAATTATTCATTAGAACAAGTGTGCACAACTTACACATGAAATCTTGGTACTATCGAAAGAATTATAAAGATGACACATTTGATAAAGCCTTGTGTCATGTACCCTTTTGATGATAATTTAAGAGTCAAGCCCTTTAACTCTTTGAAGCGGCCTCACTTCATTCTCACATAAGTAGACTATATCAAAAATACACTCATGATATGTATTTCAACAAATTCATGCTATATGTCTATTAAGAGTAAAACTCAACCTTCCAACTTTATACTTATGGTCCAAGTACTTTCAACCCTTGGGATGTATCTATATTCAAGTACTTGCAATCACTCTAATAGTGTACTTTTATCATTTGAACGCAAGACTTGATGCTACTCAAGTGTGAGTTGATTTTTCACCATTGATGATTAATTAGATATGGGCTTGAGTCTCATCCCCAATGATGTCTTCAACACCATGTTCCTTGTCAGACCTTTCATCAAAGGATCTACAAGATTCTTTTCAGTTCTTACAAACACTATGGATATTATTCCATTTAAAATTAAATCCTTTACATAGCTATGTCTTAAACCAATATGTCTAGATTTTCCATTATATACTTGATTATATGCTTTGGATAGTGTGGATTGACTATCACAATGTATGGATATTGGCTTTGGCCAAATTGATATCTCATACAACAAGTTTCTTAGCCATTCAGCCTCTTTACTAACTACAGCTAGGGCAATGAATTCTGCAGCCTTGGTGGAGTCGGCAATGCAAGTTTGTTTCTTTGATCCCTAAGAAACTGCACCTCCACCAAGGTTGAATATCCATCCACTTGTGGAAGCATGATCCTCAACATAAGTTACCCAACTGGCATCTGTGTATCCTTCAAAAACTGAAGGATGTCCACTATAGACTAAACTATAGTTAATTGTTCCTTTCAAATATTTTAATACTCTATTAACAGCATGTCAATGTTCTTGACTTGGATTGCTTGTACATCGACTTAATCTACCAACAACATATGCTATATCAAGTCTGGTATAGGTCATAGCATACATCAAGCATCCAATTACCTTTGAATAATTTAGTTGTGCTACAGGACATCCTTTATATGGTTGTAAACTAACATTTTGATCAAATGGGGTAGATACAGTTTTGCAATTAAATTGATCAAATTTCTTTAGCACTTTCTCAAGATAGTGAGATTGGGATAAACCAATATTTACACCATCTCTTATGATTTTAATTTCTAAAATCACATCTATTTCACCTAAATATTTCATATCAAAATGTTTTGATAAGAAAGTTTTAGTTTTTTTTACCTCATCTAGATTAGGCCAAAGATTAACATGTCATCCACATATAAACAAATCAGAACACCATTTCCATTGTGAAATTACTATAAATACACTTGTCAGATTCATTTATTTTGTATCCATCAGAAAGCTGAACTTTATCAAACTTTTGGTGCCATTGTTTGGGTGCTTGTTTTAACCCATATAAAGATTTAATCAATTTACACACTTTATGTTCTTGTCCTTTGATGACAAATCCTTTAGGTTGTTTCATATACACCTGTTCATCTAACTCTCCATTTAGGAAAGCAATTTTTACATCCATTTGATGGATTACAAACTTATAGATAGAAGCTAGTGCCAAAAGCACTCTTATGGATGCAATTCTTGCAACAGGTGTATAAGTATCAAAATAGTCGATACCTTCTTTTTGTGTAAACCCTTTCGCAACAAGTCTAGCTTTTAATTTATCAATGAAACCATCAACTTTCGTTTTCTTCTTAAAGATCCATTTACAACCTTTTGGATCCAGGTGAGAGGTCTACTAATTTCCAAGTTTTATTCCCCATAATTGAGTTCATTTCCTCTTGGATGGCTTCTTTCCAAAAGGCAGAGTCTTGAGACTTTATTGCCTTTTCATATATGTCTGAGTCACTCTCTAAATTGTAGCAAATTGGTCCATAACTGTTGATGGAATCATTTGTACCTTCTACAAGGAACATAAAGAACTCTGGTCCATAATTTTTCTCTTTTCTGGCTCTTTTACTTCTTCTAGGTTATGAATATGTCAAAGTATCATTATTAGATACATTATTTTCTAGACTTTGTACACTAGAACGTACAATTTTCTTGGGATGTGGAATTGAGTTAAATCTATTTTCTTGAAAAATTGCATCTCTTTACTCAATCACTATGTTAATAGGATATGAGTCATTAGATTCAATAACCATGAATTTATATTCCTTGCTATTTTCAACATAGCCCAGAAATACACTTTCAATTCCTCTTTCTCCCAATTTCTTTCTTTTTGGTTCAGGAACCTTAACAATTGCTCTACAGCCCCAAACTTTTATATAGTTAAGATTGGGTTTTCTTTTCTTCCAAAGTTCATATGGGGTTATCTTGTTCCTTTTATTAGGAACTCTATTAAGCAAATAACATGCAGTTAGCATGGCTTCACCCCAATAACCTTTAGATAAATCAGAATAGGATAACATGATATTCACCATTTCTTCTAATACCCTATTTTTCCTTTCTGCAATTCCATTTTGTTATGGAGAATATGGTGCAGTTGTTTGATGCACAATACCAGTGGACTCAAAATACTCAGGATGATAGAACTCTCCTCCCCTATCACTTCTAAAACACTTAATAAAAGTTTCATCTTGAAGTTCTACTTGTGCTTTAAATATTTTATGTTTGTCTAAAACTTCATTCTTAGAGTGCATTAAATAAATAAACATAACATAATCTAGAGTAATCATCAATAAAAGTGACAAAATACTTTTTACCACCAATTATGGGCTAGCCATGTAAATCACATAAATCAGAGTGAATTAGATCCAATACCTTAGAACTTCTTTCAACTCTTTTAAAAGGTTGTCTTGTGATTTTAGTTAACATGCAAGTAGTACATGAATTTGAATTTTTGTCAAAATGCAGAATTAAATTTGATTTCATCATGTCATTCAATTTTCTAAAGTTAACATGTCCTAGTCGCATATGCCATAAATCATAAGACTCAACGATATAAGCAGAAATCATAATATGTTTATAGTTACTAACAACATTACATTTGAACATATTCTCCCAAAGGTAACCCTTCCATACAAACATACCCCCTTTAGAGAGAATAAATTTATCTCCCTCAAATACACATTTGAAACCAAACTTATTAAGTAAAGGTACAGAAATCAAGTTCTTCCTAACTTCAGGAACATAAAATACATCTTTAAGAGTAAGTGTTTTTCCAGAAGTGAATTCAATATCCATTGTTCCTTTTCCTTTGACTTGGACAGTTGAGGCATTTCGCATGTACAAAACACTTGCATCTTCTTCATTAATGGTCTTAAATAGTTCTTTGTTTTTGCACACATGACAGGTAGCACAAGAGTTTATCCACCAAGATTCAACATCTTCAATCATGTTGAGTTCAGAAATGACAGCAACAACATTATCTTTTGTTGCACTTGAATTCTTCTCTTTGTTCTTCCTTTTCAAGATCCTGCACTCATTTTTAAAGTGTCCTAGTTTTCCACAATGATAACAACTTCCTTTTCTTTTCTTTCGTTGTTCATCATTACTATTGTGTTTTTCATCAGATTTATCAAAATCTCGATTTCTTTTCTTAAAAGTTTTGCTTGAATTTCCTTCCTCCATTACATGGAATTTTTCATGAGAAAATTGGTTTTTAGTATCCTCTTGTTTACGGAACTCTTCTTCTAAACGAAGGTGATTACCCAATTGCTCAAGAGATATGTCCTTTTTCTTATGTTTCATGGATTTTTTGAATTCTTTCCACGATGGTGGAAGTTTGTCTATTATGGAGGATACACAATGGTTTCATCCATGTGCATATGATGTTGTTTGTATTTATTAAGAATAGGTTCAATCTCATGATTTGTTCCATTACTGATTTATTATCACTCATTTTATAATTATTAAATTGAGAAACAAGAAACTTCTTACTTGTAGCGTCTTCTTGCATGTATCTTGACTCTAATTTATCCCATAGTTCCTTTGCAGAAATGCTACTTTGATATATATCGAACAAATAATCAGACATATCATTGAGAATATGGCCCATGCATATATAGTCATCATTGTCCCACTTTTGTCTTTCTCTTGTTTCTGTTAATGTTTCCACTTCCTTCTCTAGCGGTCTCGTGGTGTTCAGAACATACACCACCTTCAAAGTTGTAAGAAGGAATTTCATCTTTCTCTACCAACGAATAAAGTTTCCTCCATCGAATTTCTCCAACTTCACAAAATTAGAAGTTATTTCTTTGAGTGACGCAGCCATTGATTGAATATAATATTGAACATAAAGATTGTTTGACATGTGTTGGGGACAATTGCTGCAAGACTTTAATAGTGAAGTTGTTGATGAAAATTATATGTAGCAAATTCCAAAGTGCGTTGTTACACTACCCTTTAGGTTCGATTCGCCCCCACCAATCGGATGCAAATGAGATAACCAACGAATCCCCTTCAGGGTACTTTGGAAAACCTTGATGTGATTTGCACTATCACACAAATAGTATCTTTCAGTAGTATGTTACAAAGGAATGTTTCCTATTCTTTACTCATGCATTAGATAAGAATAAGATGACTTAGAATATAAGAATGGGTGAGAAAAGTGGATGACAATCTCCAAATTTTCGTTGTTTTATTTTTTTTTCATTCTGTCCAAAGTGACACTATTAATAGAAAAATAATGTCACTTGAGAAAAGGTACAACTCTTGGTTCTACCATTCAGATTGTGAAATGGTTTATACATATAACGTTCAAATAATAGTTGAAATAGTCTAGTGGTTGCTAAGTGCCTCCTTTTTGCGCAAGACCTGGGTTCGACGCCACCAATATTTTGGAAATATCTCACAATTAAATAAAACGAATGATTTAATTACAAAATTTGCAATTGGCATACATTTAATGAAAAAATAATTAAATTATCATAAATTATTTAAATATTTTAGGGACATACTCATCTATTTTTGGTGTGCCTGCAATTATTTTATCATACAAAGATTAAACCCTACAATACAAAGGTCTAACTTAAAAAATATATTCTATTTTGTCATTTGTTTAATTGAGATTTTGTATAAAATATAGTTCCTATATATTAGTTGTTTTCATGTAACAACAACTATTGTATCTCAAGAAAGTAGAATTAGATAAAAAAAAGTTTTCAGTAATAAAGAAAAAAGATAATAATTTCATAAAAAGAAATAAAATTTATTGATTATATTAAGTATATGTAAATAACTTTAAAATAAAAGTTATTACACAAAAAATTAATTTTTCGTAGCGTAGATAATATAGCGCTTATATTATAAGCGCTATTAAATATTATACAAACAACACAAAACATAATACTTATATTATAAACGCTATTAAATATTACATGGACAATACAAAATTTAACGCTATTAATTATTACATTAACAAACAATAGATAGCATTTTTTACGTAATCGCTATGGAAGTATAACGCTTTTTACATAATATCGCTATAACTTACTAAATGACACTTCTACAGCGACACAAACAATGTTGCTTGTTAATTAATAGGGGTTTCAATCTGCCCCATAATTCCCTTCTTTTTGTGTCAAGACTCTCAAAATTCCCTCTTTCGTTTTTACTTTGAATTTCATTTCCCTCTTTTTTAATAAGTGAACTATTTTCCCTCTTTCATATCATTTTACGCTTCCATTTTCACTGACCACTTTTCCTCTTTTGTTTTACGCAGTAAGCTTCCATGTCGCTAGCATCAACACCACCATGCCTCATGTCTGAAACATCTTCATCTCCTTTCCATTTTTACGTATTTGCCTAACTTTCTATCTTTCAATGCTGCAAGCTACGACGCCGACGCACTGTAAGTTTGACTTTCCTTTCATCTTCATTTTTGTTTTTATTTCTTATTTAGGTTTTTAATTTTTGGTCTATTTTAGTGCTTTCAACTGTTGAGTTTGCCATTCATCTTCTTACAGAAAAACCCAAGCTTTTATCCGTGTTTGCCCTGATTTTCTTCATCTTTTGGTATTTTCTTTTCTTCCCTTTTAACTTGTCAAAATTTTCCCCATTTGCTCTTGAGAAAAACCCTGAATTTATGATTGAATGACAATCGATTTTTTATTTTCATTTCATGATATCATGGATTGACAACCTAATGTATATGAAGTGTTTGTTATTGTCATGAAATTGAAATAAATGGTTAATTTCTCTTCATTTTTAACTGGTCAACATGTTAGGTTTATGGTTAATTTGTCATGAGTTTTGTAGTGTTTTTTTCCCTTCTTTTTTATTAGTGTTTTTTCTCAGTTGGACTTTCATCTATAGTACCAACAAGTAGGAGATATGTTTAAGGTGATATCATGAATATTCAATAAGATGAGATGCCTAATAGTTTTAATGACTAAAGTACACAAAAGAGGGAAAAGAGGAAGATTCTTGATCTTGCTACCACACTCGAATGTATTGAGAAGAACTTTGTCATTACTAATCCAAGACTTCCTAAAAACCCCATCGTAAGAAATTTATATATATTCTCTTTTCTATATATGTCATCATTTGTGTTTCTTTTGCACCAAAGTTATTTGTGAGATTGATTATTAATTTGTGTAATGTTGTAACTAAAGATGACATATATGAATACGAGGGTAAATTTTTATTTATTTTTTTAGATCTTTGCCTCTGATAACTTCATAGAGCTTACGGATTATACTCGGGAAAATTAGAGAAGTTATTGACAATCAAACAGAAGTTACCATGAAACTGATTAGTTATACAACAAGCGGTAATAAAAGGTAATACTTTAGTTACTACGGAACTCGTTAGTTAAACAAACATAAGGTAATACTTTTGTATTTGAAATTATGTCACATTTTTATGAGTTTCCATAAAATCAAGAATATTATGTTAGGTGTTGATGTTTTGGATTTTTAGTATCCTGTAAGTTTTTTAACTTGATTTATGGATTTTTGTCATGATCATATGGTTGACTTGTTGCATATCTTGTTGGTTTATATATTTGATGCCTATATAGATACTTGAATATCATGTTAGGGCCATTTCATTAGAACTTTTTATTTTTTTTCATTGCAAGCGTGAGCAACTCATTACCTTTTCTTTATGCATAGATATGATAATTTGTTTTCCTTAGTTGGTTTTAAGAGTCAAGATTCAATACTTTGGTGCTGGATATAGTCTAAGAAAATATAATGATAGAAAGTTTGTTAATTCTTATTCTCGCTTTTCAATCATTATGTTGTAAGATTGTGTATGCTCCTATTGATTAATTTTTTCATATATTATGGAGTATTGAAGAAACCCAAGTCTCTTTATATTAGCTTGCCATTGTCATAGAGAGTAAAAATGTTCATCAAAACTTGTAGTGATTTGACTTAGTTGATATAAAAAATGGTATGAAAGGTTTGGATAAATGATAAATTTTCTTTAACTTGGAACATATGATATTTTGCCTTACACAAAGTAGCTTATAGTATATGAAGTGAAAATTTACATTTATGGTTTCAAATATTGTGCCAAACTTATTCTTTAAAATATCTTTTTTGTAATTTGGAATATTTAACTATTTTTTTTATTGTTGTTGTTATTTTAGCCAATTGATTCTACAAGTAAGCCTATTTCATTCAAGAATGCAAGAGGATTATATGGTGCTAACAACATTTTTTTTTTTGGTTTCCTTATAATAAGATTTCTTTTTGCATGTTATGAATTGAGTTGTATTATCACATTTTATATTTGAAGTATATTTATGTTACTATGGCTATACTTTTAATGAAAGTTTGAGCAATTTGATAAATTTATTAGATATTTTATGATTGCTATAAAAGGTTAAATAAGTTTTTAGTCCCTATAAAATCGCACAGTTTTATTTTTAGTCTTTATAAAAAATTTCATCAACTTTTAATCTCTTAAAAATTTCATTTTCATTTGTAGTTCCTCGTTTTAATCTAACTATTATGTATCTTTTAAATTTCTAAATTTTTTTATAGTAATGTTAGGATATGTATAGCAACTATCTTGCAAAAATTTAGAATTTTTTAACAAATAATGAATTAAATATGAATTTTTAAACTTTTGATGCTTAAAAATTAATATTTAATTGATTGTTTGTTAAAAAAATTTAAATTTTTGGTAGAGAAATTTCTTATAATGTCTTAAACATTAGTGCAACAAATTATTCAAAAATTCGATGGGTGAACCATGGTTAGATTAAACTCAGGGATTAAAAATGAAAATGATAATTTTTAAGGAACTAAAAGCTGATAAAAAAATTTTATAAGGAATAAAAATAAAATTGAGAAATTTTATAGGAACTAAAAACTTATTTAACCATTTCTATAAATTAAGAAAGTATATAAATACTAATAATAAAATCACCATAATTAATTAAGGTAAATAATCTAGTAATAATGATTTAGTCAATTTAAAAAAAAAAAAAAAAAATATTA